>NEWO01001532.1:67997-85709 GCA_003013225.1 Phalaenopsis aphrodite
GAGGATATGATTCAAATAAATCTTAAATTGAGAAAAGAGGAAAAGGAGATTGAAAGACCAATAGAAGAAATTCCTAAGGAATTAAAAAAACTTATTTCGTCAATTATGATAGATATAGAAAGACCACCACCACCATTTTCTCAAAGAATATTGATACAAAAATTAGACCAACAATTCTCAAGATTTATAGAAGAATTCAGGAAATTAACTATAAAATATTCCATTTGCCGAGGCATTAAAATAAATGTCCAGTTATGTGAAGTTTAAGAAGGGGAGGTTCTTCACGAAAAAAGGAAGTTTAAGGACCATTCAATATCTAGCTTTATGAACGAGATAACTGAGCTAATGATATATTCTTTAGTAGTATCCCAAGGGGAAGAATTGGAAGATAACTTGAAACAAAAGAGCAGCAGAATTTTATCCAAAATCTAAAAAATTAAGAGAGAATCCGATCCAAAATTTAGGAGATCTTGAATTATCTTATAGAGATCTATTTCTAATAAATTTCAAGGATGATATTAATGAGCAAATTGAGAAAATCATTGGAAGAATATTGGATCTAGAAAAACCTTGATGACAATGGTATGAATCAATCTGAAAAAGAAAAACTGAAAGAAAAATTAAAATTCAAGTATTTTGTAGGAATCCCTGAATTTGCAAAAGATTAGGTGATTGATCAAGGATTACTTAAATGGAATTTTGATGCAGGAGGAACACTTTGGCAAGTTGGTGGCGTTAAATTTAACGCTTCATAGGAGGCAACCCATGGTTATCTCTTTTTAGTATGTTTGTGAGATGTAATTGTTCAAGGTTTGATAAGTTTTTTTAGCGTGGATTGATCAGTTTGATTGATATTGGTGGATATTTGGATTGCTAGTGAATTGATTTGGCTTTTATGTGTCAGTTTGATTGATATTGGTAGATATTTGGATTGTTAGTGGTTTGATTTGATTTTTGTGTGTCATACGGTAAGTGATTCCATAAATTTTTAATATGACTAGACTTGTATATGTTCTCTTGTAGTATTTGGATTGACGAGTCTTCTATAACTCAGGTCTCATCCAAATTTGAGTTTTACAGGAGACATGTTGAATTTGAACAGTGACAGTTCCATCTCAATTTTGGTACTTCCTTTCTTTGACCTTATTTTCATTTGGTAGGAGTCATTAACATATTTGATGAGTAACACGTGAATGATTTTACACTATCCTTATAACTGTTAGAAGTGCTTAATTAATGGGATAAGGTGACACCTGAGGTTGGTGTTCGCGACCCAATGTATCAGGATAATCGTGTCCATGGGATTAAACTCTATAAAATCATTTATAAGTACTCAATATATCAGTGTAATGATTTTGTTATAGCTTGAAAGTAAGATAATGAGATGTGATGAGTTAAAGGAAGAATTGATCTCATTTATCATGCGTATTTGAGTTTGTGTTACAATAATATAAAGATTTGGAGAACACTTAAATATATATTCCCATGCCGATATTTGTCATGTTTGTTAGACCTCTATTTAGTTCAATTTTATTCTTGATTTTTTAATCTAGATATACTTTCTATTGTAAATTGTTCTGTCTTAATAAATATTTGTAGATGTTTTTGATAGATATTTGTGGTAGATAAAATTTTTGAACTGTTTTTCTTCCTGCTTATATTTTCTGTGCTGAATACTATACATGTTAAAAATCAAGTTTGGGGATAGAAAGAAAAATAAATTTTAAAGTTATTAAACTTTCTTTTTAGTTTAATATTATTACAAGCATGTGTTAAGCTAAATTTACTCTCCCGCAGTTATTCTATCATAATTATGCATGTATATAAATTTGATAGAAGGTTGTAGTAGCTGGTAGATTTAACTTTTACATTTTCTTCTTGCCACATTTTATGGAATTGATTGCAAAATATTTAAAAATTTAAGTTTGGGGAGGAAGAAAAATATTTCAAACTTAACTTTATTTGTCCTCAGTAACCTGTATTTATTTTGATATCACTTTTAAATGACTTGTGATATGTGGTGTTATCATTAGATTATTAAAACTTTGATTTTAATAATGTTATAAAAATAACTTAGTTGGATCTTATGTGATTAAACTGTTCTAGAGCTAAAATATTTTATTGGAAACATTAGGAAAATGATTTTGCTATTTATGGTAAAAATGAGTTGAATATTTGAAAAGCTAATATTCTTAGATTTATACTTAATAAGAATTAAGCCTTTATTGATACTTTTTTTAAACTAATACTTAGAAGGGAAAGTTTTGACTTTTGAACATTAGAAAGAGAATAATGAAATTCAAATTTAATAAAAGTCTATCCAGATATAGTAACCTTCACATAAAAAAGGAAAAGAAAAAAAGTAGGGATTAAAAAAATCCTGAAAAAAAGGAAGAAAAGAAAAAAAAAAGAAAAGAAAAAGAAAATATGTGAGAAAAAACTTGAGAAGAAGTCTAATAAAAAATTGGTTTCACTTGAATTTTTTAAATGAAAAGACATAGAAGCATTCCTAAGCTTATTATTATTTCAAAAAAGTATTGGTTAAATTGGTAAAGATAAGGTACTTAAATTCTATTTTTATACTTTCTTTGAATCTTTAGTTTAACAAATTTCAATAAATTTTGAAATAAATAGAAAATCAGGATTCCTAAGTCGAATATGAGATATTCTTACACCCTATTCCTATGTTGATTTACTAGAATTTCTCTTAAGTTACACTATAGCATTTCTAGAACAAAATTTTAGTACGTATTCAAGAAACCCACTAACACAAATCAACATATTTTTAAAGTTGTATTATTACTTGAGAACAAGTAACGTTTAAGTTTGAATGAATTAATCTACCTAAAAATTACCTATTTTTAGTTTATATTTCATGTTCATTTTATGCACATTTTTAATGTTATTACACTTTAAAGGAATATATTTTGCATATTTTTGTCTTCAGGTACAAGAAATGAAATTTTGTTCAAAAAAAAGCAAAAATGGTGCAACTTGGAGTCATATTGAGCATAGAAAAAAATTCTGATCTAACGCATTTCGATATGACTTTCCATGCTTAATCTCCTTCATATTTATTTCATATTTTTGAATGAAATTACACTTTATAGAAATGTTGTTTTCATGTCTATCTTGTAGGTATACCAATCTGGAGCGCAACGAAGCTGAAATGGGGCGAAACAGAGCTGAAATGGAGTGAAACAGGGCAAAACTGTGGAGTTGAGCGTTGGGTGGCACTATAGCGCCCAAAATGGGGTCATAGTCCCAGAAATAGTCGCTAAAACGCCCCAGAATGGTGCTATAGCGTCCGGGACAGTTATTGGACGGCTTTTAGACAATTTTGGGCCATTCCGGGATGTTCTGGAAGCATTTGGACAACTTGCACGCCCCTTGAAGTGATTCAATGAATCTAAACACTTGGAAAGGCTCTTGGATAAAGAGAAGTGTCTCTTGGAATGAAAGGATGTGACTCTTGGATGAAGAGATGTGTCTCTTGGAGAAAGAAGTGATTTTTATTTCTTTTAAAAAGGGGGTTGGCGCCTCTCATAAGGGAAAATTAGGAAGTAATTAGAGGAGTCTAGAGAAGAAATTAAGAAGTGTTTTAGGAGTTTGGCGTGAGTTTATGGAGATGTAGATTTCTTCATTTTTTGGATAGATTGGTGAGGGATTTTGAAAGATATAGGATAAAAATTATGAGTGACGCATGGATCAACAAGCGGTTTTGTTGGAGAGATTTTTCTTCTTTCTTTGAAAGAGAAAAAGCTAAGTAATGTGTTATTCATTTCCTTATAATTGTTGTAAACACTTTCTAGTGGATTTTCTTTGATTTAAAAGAAATTTTCTGGTGTGTTTTATTCATGCTTCGTAAGTAGTTTTCTTTACTCTTTTCTTTTAATATGAAGCGGTGACATGTGTAGAAAAATTTATCTCATGATATAATTATTTTTACTTTTATGTGATGAGTAATCTCTCATTTACTTCGTTGACATAACTTAAATGACAATAAGTGATGTTAAAATTTGTTGCAAGTGAAACTAAGACTCGAGAAAGCGTGATTTCGCAACTTGAGTACACTCACATTGACCTGTTGGCTAGAAGAATAGTTTAGGCTACAATGCAACTTTTAAAAAAAAAAAATTTATGATCTATTTCTATTAGATGCTTGACAAATAATTGCATAAAACTAATAAAATTCTAAGCATACATATACCCTCGAAAGATGGTAGGTTGACATATGTTCCTTGTTGACACATAATTTAATACTTAATTCTATCAATCATTTTACTGTTTTTGTCATTATCTTCATTTTATTTTTCTTTTGCAATGAAATAGATGTCTGTTTAGGAATTTAAATTTTCTTAGAAATTATCTTATTTTATTAATGTGATGGTATTTTCACCGGCTCTTAATTGACATTGCAAACTGATCACTTGTGAGGTTAAAATCTATTATGAAGCATAATGACCCAGGAGGGCTATAATTTCATCTAACTAGTGAATGTCACACTTCATTCTAGGCAGATTCATTGCGATCACCTAAGGGGAAGTACAAATAATTAGAGAGATAAGTTTTTATGAGCGTAAAATTGGTTAGTTCTAAAGTGCAGGATATATTTTTATCAATTTGGCTTAAGGTTTAGTACTCTGACGCTGAGATTCGCCCATCATGGTGGCATAGGCTTATGGACATCTAAAGGTGAGAGGTTAGATAACACTGATGCGGAATCGAGATGTTAAGGAATCAGCCTTATGTTAGTCAATGCTCTTTGCTAGCACCGGGAGGGGGTAAAGAATAGAGTATGCTCATATTTTTCAATGACAACATTATATTTTAAGCATTTCATTCCTTCACATTATCTAGGTCATTGCACGTGAAAGGTAGTCTTTAATATCTCAAAATTCTCAAAATCAATTTATTCTAAAAAGTTATCTTTATATCTAGAAAAGATCTTTAGAATTAATATTTACATTTAAGAATAGTTGTTATCATTACATTTAATATTTGCATTTAGGAGTAGTTGCTAGATAAAACACTATATTAATCGACCTTCTAAACTAAGGCCTGACAATAGTAAACTAGAATTAGCCTAAGGGATTTCTTACCTTGCTTATCTTTAAGATAAATACTTGGGGTCTTAAAAGAAAACTATACATTACTTGAAACATATGTATACTTGTGTAGAATCATTAGTGTGTAAAATATAAATCAAATTCTAAATTTTGTAAAATATTATTTTGCACATTAGCCGCTTAAAAATAAATTAGGTCAAGTTTTTTGTCATCTTTCGGAGCTTAAAAATCTACTTAATTGCGGGTCGGGTCATTAACCATAGAGTTTCATTTACCCATGATTTAGTTTGTTAGAATTTTAATATATTTCATGATTTGTAACTCCTCCCGTTGCGCAGAGGAATAAATTCTTTAACCACAAAATTCGAGCAATAATAACCACATTTTAACTTTGTTTTGAAACTTTGGAAGAGGATCAAAATAAATTTGTGGAATGTCATGGGGATTGAGGAAGCCTGAACTTCATGGACTCTAACCATCTTTTGACTTAGGATTATGCATAAGGAGGTCTTTCTATCTCTGTTGGCAACTATCATGTAAGGGAAAGTCTAGGGGAAAGTCTAGACAAATCACGAGTCACCACATCATCTAAATCACAAGACCATGAGCCTCACATAACTTAAAGAACAATAAGATTTGTTTGTCGTTGTGTCCTATCTCTTCCAAACTTTTTGTCTTGAGTTTTTGTTTTTAATTAAGTTTTTAGATAACTATCTCTTGTTTGTGATCACACTAAACTAAGTTTTGAAGTATAGTAAACTATAGGTTCGCCCTCTAAAATAACTCTTAATATTTTTCTTATGGGATTGATACATTGTACTCTTTAACTGTATTATTACTTGTCAAATAAATTTGTGTGATTCGGCTAATTTGCATAATCGTAAATTTTTGTGTTATCATATTTTTGGCGTCATAATCGAGAAAATACATTAAGATAAATTTTGATTTAGGAAAACAATAGTTGAACTGCTGAGAATTTAGATTTAGCAATTTCATTTTTCTATTTCTTTAATATTTTTTTAGCGCATGAATTGCTTTATGGTACGTGGTAAGAAAAATTATAAAATTAAAAACTAAAAAGAAATGTTTCAACACCTCAGCAAAACCAATTTATACATTTTTCAGGAGTATGTCAACCCATTGATGGCTAGTTTTCACGTGATTTTTGAACACCCTGCCGTAGGAACTAGGATGGATGACCAATATTCCAACACTAACAATCCAAATTGGTCAACTTACCAAAAGTTGAATTTGACTAGAAATGACCTAAATGTAGAAAACCAATACTGGAATAACCAGGATTGTGACTACCTTGATAAAAATGAGGATTTAAATGAATTGAAAATAAACATGTTGAATCAATTACAAAGTCAAACTACAACATTAAGAAACATAAAAAATTAAATTGAGCGGTCAGTTAGCCTAGTATCTCAATGGATGATAGGGGTAGTGGAAAACCATGACATTGAATTTAAAGAGTGGGCCCCTGAAGAGCAGGTTGAGTCTGATGATTTTGGTTGGACAATGACCAAGGAAGAATTTGATCTTCTTTTCAAGGCACCCTCTTGCATTATGAGGGAGATAGTTGAGCCTACAGTATCACCCATTTGAGTCCAAGGGGAGGAGTTGGAAGACAGCTATAGGCAGGGGAGTGATTGAGTATAATTAGATCCAGAACTTGAGAAACCTAAGAGAATCCAACCCAAAATTTAAGAGACCTTGAATTATCTTACAAGGACACGTTTCTTGCAACCTGTAAGGAAAAAACTGATCTACAAAAAAGAAAATTAATTGGGAGAATTCTAAAAGTTGAAAAAAAAACCCTTGGAAATGATAGTCTAAATCAATCCCTTACATACACTCAGAATGAAAATTATTGAATTGAGAGGGAAAGGTTGCAAGAAATGAAGTTTAGAGATTTAATAAGAACTCCAAAACCAACAAAAGATTGGGTGATTGATATAGAATTGCAGAATTAGAACTTGATCCTAGAGGTTTTTTTTTTCATGTTAAGAACGTTAAACCAAGCACTATCTTGGGAGGAAACCAAAGTGTTATCTGATGTGTTGAGCATGTTTTCACTTTTTATAAATATTTCAAAATTTGATTTGAAATTTTTTTTTAAGTTTAATTTGAAATTCACTTTAAATTTTCATTTGGATTACTTTTGAGTCTTTTTCCTCTACGGAGCAATTAGTCCTAGATTGTTGAGTATGAGTTAAGAACTCGATTTTTACTTCTATAATATTTTTATGCCTTTTCTAATTTTAACATTGTTACATATTTTTACATATTTGTATCCCAAGATTATTATGATTGCTCATGTATTTACTATTTCCAGCAGTTACTTCATGTTCTATGGTTACTTTTATCTGGATGTTGCATATGTTATAGAAAAAACTAATTTTGTGAGGAATAATATTTACATTTTTGCTAGTTTGAGGGTAGTTCACATAACTCAATAAATACTAAAAATGTTAAATGATAATTCCTGATATGAATTTGGATTAATTCAAACCGCTTATCAAAATTTCTTTTAAAAGGGGATAAATGTAATTTAGGAAAAATTAACCTTAATATTTTAATAATGAGGATTCAGAACTTAACAACCTTTAAATATACCTATGTCAATTTCAAGATAATTAAAAGGTGTGATAAAAATATTAACTAACAAACCAAAGATGTTTTAAGTCTTTTCAATTTTTTTTTATTCTGGCTAATTTAATGTTGTCTCAGTTTTTAACTGAGAGGATAATATGAAGGTGTGTCATTAAACCAGCTTTTTAATTTATATTTATTGCTTAAAGAATACTAACCTTCATCATATTTAAAATAAGAGAAGAAAAATGTTGTTGACCAGATATAGTAATTCACATGAGAAAAAGAAAATAAAGAGAAAAATTAAACTAAAAGTAAAGAATAAAAGGTGCAAAAGAAGAAAAAGACAGTCAAAAAATTAAAATGCTCTAAGAAGAAGCTTGAGGTTGGCACAACACATTTAAGAGGAAAAAAAGAAACTAGAAGGGTGTCGAGTAGAACTTGACTGATAAAGCTTTTTCACGATCCTTTAATGAAACTTCTCTAGGATTATCTTCAAAGGAAAAATTAAGTAATATTTAGTTAGCAGATTCCATAGAGATAACTATGAAAATATTCAGGGTTAGTGAAGATATTTTGAACATCACTAATTTAAGAATCTATGGGATTTTTTAATGGTAGCAAAGAGTATTAAGGAAAAGATTAAGTTATTAATCATTAAGAATATTTGACCTTGAAATGACATTTAAACACTTTTAATTAACTTTGATAAACAAGCTGTATAGTTTAGAAACTTATAGGAATACTTATTTTATTCTCATGGGGCGCTAACCGAGCTATGAGGTTAGTTGAGGGAAAATAATGAGGTAAGTTTGGGAGTATTGACATAAGTCAATTTTACATAATTTCACCAGCTTTTTACCTTGCCTTTTACCTTCTATTTTACCAATTATCACGGATTTAAAATTGTGGAAGGTTTTGTTGATGTTGTGAAGGTTACAGGTGTTGAATATGTGTATTTTAAATGAGAAAAAGAAAACATAAAAATGGCCTAAAGTGGCTTGGTCACGACTCTGTGACCACGCCGGGGAAAGTGGTGAGCACACCAGGCTATCATCACTAGTGATGTGACCAAGCCACAATCCAGCATGATCATGCAAGATCTGTAGACAGGTGACGTGACCACAGCAAGATCGGGTGAGACAACGTCGCCCATTTTAGAAGGCTTGCATGACCACGCCACATTTTGGCATGACCACACCAACTTAGTAGAAATTTGTTTTAGTAAGAAATTTTCTTACTAAATTCATGGATTAAGCTATAAAACATTTTCTAGGGCATCTTTTCAAAGAGGATAGATTTGGAGATGGCTAAAGAGCATAATAGAGAGGTTTTAGAGAGTTCTTGCTTAGGGATCTTTTCCTCTTTTGGATTGAGGTGCTAAGGGTGTTTCCTACCATTTCCATTGTATTTTCTCACTTATTTTAAGAGGTTTATTATATGAAAGAGGAGTTGGCTATTGTGGAAGAGGGAATGAGTTCTTCTGTAAGTTTTTACTTTTCACTTTTACTTGTAAGGATCATTTCAATGGAATCTTTTTCTTGCATTCTTTCCAACATACGTAGCTAAATTTTCTTTGCTCCACTGTGATTCATAATCTGTGATTTTTGTCATTTTCTCGGAAAATTTCTTTCCCTGTAACATTTTCTTGAGGAATCAAAGCGTTTTTGTTATTAACTATAGAGTTTCATTAACTCCTGAATTGACAAATTAAGATGTTAACATATTTCATGATTTATGACTCCTGTTCGTTGAGCAGAGAAAAGAAATAGTTAACCTAAAAATTTAGGTAATAATTGACATATTTTATCTAAGTTTTCCAAGTTAGAAAGAGGATCAGAACAAATCTGTAAAACTTCATGAGGATTGAGGAATCCCAACTTCATCGATTATATCTTTCTTTTGATATAAGCATAGGCATAAAGAGGACTTTCTATCCCTATTGTCAACTATCACGTAGAGGAAAATCTAGAAAAACCATGAACTACCACATCACCTAAAAAACTATGGCAGGAGCCTCACATACCTTGAAAAATAGTAAGAATTACCTATCGTTATTTTATGTCTTTTCCAAACTCGTTCTCTTTAGTTTTTGCTTTTAAGTAGGTTATAGATAACCACCTCTTTTTTATGATCACGCTAATCTAGGTTTAGAAGTGTGGTATACTACAGATTCACCCTCCAAAATAACTCTTAACACTTTCCTCATGGGGTCGATTTGAGGTACTCTTTAACTGCATTATAACTTGACATGTATACTTGTGTAATTTGGCCGATTTGCTTCACCATAACTTTTTGTGTCGTCAAACTCTAGTCCAAGCTAAGTCAACTCAGGTCTAACCTATGTCAATCAAGGTCCATCCCTTGGTCTAAACTAGGTTTAACCAAAGGCAACTCAGGTTCCACTCAGGTCAGCCTAGGTTAATCGTGGCCTGAACATGATCCAACCAAAATTCAACAAAGGTCCAACCTAGGTCAATCCAGGTCCAACCCTGGTCAACCTAGCTTCAATCCAAGTCAACCCATATCTAACCTAAGTCAAACCAGGTATAACCCCCATCTACCTAGGCCAACTTATGTCTAATCTTGATCAACTAAGATCAACCAAGGTAAAACCCAGGTTCAATTCAAATCAACTCATTTCCAACGTAAGTCAACCCATGTCCAACCTAGGTCCAACCCAGTCAACCAGCACAAATCATATTTAACCCAAGTCAACCTAGATATAGCTCATGTCATTCCAATTTCAACCCAGGTCCAGCCTAAGTCAACTAAGGTTAAACCAAGGTCAACCCTAGTTTAAACCAGGTCTAACCCAGGTCTGACCCATGTTAACACATGTGAAATCAGGTTAATCCATGTCTAACCCAGGTCTAAACTAGTTCAACATAGGTCCAGTCCATGTCCCAACCAAATCCAACTCTGGTCGAACATTGGTCCAACCCAGGTCAACTCAAGTCCAACCTAGGTCAACCCAAGTTCAACCCTAACAACATAGGTTCAATTGAGGTCAACCTAATCCAAGAGAGGCCTAACCCATTTCAAATAGTGTTCAACCTAGGTAAACTTAGATCCACCCTTGTTCACCCAAGTTCAACCCAAGTCCAATTTGAGTTGAACCTTAGTTGAACTCAACTCACTCCAAAACCAATTCTATTAATGGCTAAATGCCAGTTTAATTTTATATTTTTTATTCCATGTATAATTTCAAAATTAATAATAATAACAACCAAAAAATGTGAAAAACAAAAATGAGGAGGGAAATCTCTCATAGGACGATTTTCCCCATAAATATTTGGTCATGAGATTGGCTAAAGTTGTAGGATATCAACGTGCTTGGGGTGACGGATTACCATGAGCATCCAGGCCAGGGATGTTATTCCAAAATTTTGGGTTAGTCCACCCTCAAGATTTTTTCTAGTGTTTATGGTTTCACTTTCATCCAGAAATTCCTTCTTATCTTCCTTTGTACCCTAGTTTGGGAGCTTCAACAATTTCAGTTTGTCAAACCGAGTAGTCCTAAGTTATCATTCGACTTTACCTGATCAATCAAAACTCATTTACATCCTTTTTAAACTCTTAAATCACTAACTTCGAGTGAACCTCCTTTCTTAGATCGTTAAATCCCTTTTTCATGGTCTTTTCATGACACATTGTCATTGAATTGTATGTCCCTTTCTTTTGAGTTTAATTCTTCCAATTTGGATCCCTCCTTCACCTCCACCAATTCAATTCTAAAAGTCTAATCTAAATAAACTAAATAATTCTATTAATTGTAATTTTTTTAGGGCGCAAGACTCTTGAGATGTACTTCATTATGAGGGTTTGCCTTTGTAGGAAACCTGACTCTATAATAACATAAGCCTTATTTTACACCTGTAATAGAAAAAAGTAGTTCGGTAAATTATGAAGGTTTTCCATTTCTAGGTGATTAGACCCATTTTTAAGGTAATATTTCCTTTCCTTAGAAAGGCATATTGTTCTTCAATTATTGTGCCAAGTCATTTAGATAGATGTCATCCAAAAAAGTTTTATGGCGTATACAATAAAAAAAAACCCAAAAAAGGCTTTAACATTGTGGTGTGATGATCTACCACTAGTCCATATATCATTCCTCACATTGTGGGGATCCTTACATGAAATTCATCCCAAAAATGTATAACATCTTAGAAATGGAAGCTACTTGGGTGACTAGGATAGCTAGAACATCTATGTCGTGTACACTAGCAAATTTTTAGGGCGTAACTCTCAGAAGGTCATTCAAAATTATTGGTTATCATCTCCTCTATCAACTCATAAGCTTCCTTAAAATATTTGGACATTAATGTTCCTTCAGTTGTAGCTTCTATAATGGACTTAAGGGAACCTACTAGCTCATTGTAGAGTTTTAGACAATCAGCAAGACGGGCAGGGCAAGGTGTAGACACCTCCAAAATAATTCTTTGAACCTCTCTGAAGCCTCATAAATTGACTCTCCACCTATTGGGTGAAAATGTGATATCATTCTTATGCTTGGAAATCTTAGAAGGAAAAAAGTACTTCGCTAGAATTTTTTGAGACAAGTTAGTCCAAGTGGATTTAAGTATACTTTGACATTATTTCTCAAAAAGAATGGGAACAAAATAAGTATAATGGCATCATTGGGGACACTATTATACCATAAGTGATAAAAATTTCAAGTAAATTACTTAAGTGAAGATTTGGGTCCTTAGTAGGCAGTTCCCAAACTAGTTGTTTCTTACCATTTGGATAATGGTTGGCCTTAATTCAAATGTGTTGGCCTCTACTGTTTGGTAGTTTATACTCATGTAAATTCCTCTACTAATAAGTTGAAATATTCCTTAAGTTGCTTCTTTGATTGTTGTGAGGGTTAGCCATTTCTATGAGAGTGTCAGATAGTGAATGTGCTCTCTCAAGGCATCTGAAGGTCCGATCAATCGTAGAGTCAAAAGGTGCAAGAATGGCTTGGACAATCCTATGAATGCTATAAGTTAGGTGAACAAGTGCTCCTAAAGGTAGAATGAATAGACTCCAAGCAAAAAACACACAATCATAGTGATCCACACAATTCCATCAACTTACAAGTCATCCACACTAGGCAACACATGTAAACTAAGAAAAAGAGATTCCCTTTTTGTCTTTTCTAGCTTTTAAACTTTTTCTTGCTGGCTTGTTTGGATTTTTTTCATCACCTGTAATAAAACAGGCCAAGCAAATATAAAATTGCAACACAAATAACAAAAAATAAAAAAAATTAAAAATATAACTCATCAAACTTAGATTCTAATATGTTTAACTAAATTTCTCCTAAAATAATAATAGGTTTTAATGTCTTTCCACAACAATAGCGTGATTGCTGAAAATTACTATGAGGTAAGTGGCTAAGCAGACAAGTATACGTTCAAGTAATATACAATCTTAGAGTTCGCACATCAATCCCATGAGGAAAAGGCTAACTCTTATTTTGATAGAATAATATCTAGTTTGGTAATTCAAACACCTAGCATGATCACAACATTAAAAATCAAATCTTAAAATTTTAAGCAGCAAGCAGAAAAAAATATAATATCTTGAAAAATAGAAAACAAGACTCTTACTATTCTTCAAGAGAAATGAGGATCGTATTTTTCTGAATCGGGTAAAGTGTAAGTTTGTGATTTTCTTATGTGTTCCCTTACATGAAAGTTCTCAACCAGCGATAAAGTTTTTTTCTTTAAGCATATGCCAAGGTCAAAAGAAGAATCATAAACCCATAACGTTAAGTTTCGCTTACCCCTATAAAATTTCCCAAGATTTTTTTATCCCCTATCCAGATTATAAAACCCTAATTATAATATGTATATTTTAACAAGTTTTTATTATTAATCGCTCAACTATATCAACAAGCAAAAGTCATAGTTTATGACAAATTTTAACATCTTAATTTGTCATGCCATGAGTAAACAAAGTCAAATAGGTGAACCAACAACTTGAATACATCAAAGTTCAGAAAACATTAAGTCGAAAACATGCAATAAAAATCACTATGCATACATTAGTAATCCATTGGAGGTGTCTACACCTTGTAAAAACTACAATCAGGGAGACGGACACGGACAAGGCAACGAGATTTAGCTATTCATGAAGAAAAGAAATAACATAAGAAAAGCCATTGAAATTAGTAATCCAAATAGCAATTCAAAGTAAAAATAACTTACAACCAAGGCTTTCCTCTCCTCAACATCAGCTAATCCTTTTCTCATACAAGATTCACTTAGAGAAAATAAGAAATAAGGAACTAAAAAAGAGAAAAATATCTCTCAAGGCTTCCTCCCCCAACCAATGAAGAGGAAACCCTAAGGTAACTCACAAACTCTAAAATCTTGTCAAACCCTAGCCTCCAGCAGCCCAAGTGCCCAAAAAGTGCCCTAACATTTGTCTTTATAACCCTGTTCCAAGATTAACAATGTGGTTTTTTACAACTAGAGGAAAAACCTTCATGGCACGGCCACGCCCAAACATGACATGGTTAATTCATGGAACTCATCGAAGTGGTGTAGTCATGCCAGAATATGTCGTAGCTATACAAGACATGGCATAGTCACGCCCAAGTTGGGCATAATCATACTTTTTTGATAGAGAAGGTGGAGTAATTATGTTAATGTTGGGTGTGGTTACGTCAATTTGTCTCCTATGAATTCACTGTTCTTTCACTCTGAAATGCACGTTTGAGCCCTTTAATCTGGAAAACACTAAAATTGACCTTCCATAATCTTAAAACTATAATAAATAAGGAGAAAAAGGCATAACTGAATTCTTGAGAAATATGTAAACTTACCTCATGTCAAATGTCAATATGATTTTTAGGGAGGATAACATTACTAAAACTAGTGCACCCATATATCCAAGTTTTAATCATCATAGAAGTAATTTTTCTCACGAATCATTGACATTTGAATAGGTTAACCACCATTCTAGAATAGTTTTCAAATTGAGCAAAAAATTCAAATTTCTTTCTAACAGTCCTCTTGCAAGCATTATTTAATAACAGTACATCATCTGCATAGGCTAAAAGAGTAACAAGAGCGCTGGTGTTATATGAATATTTGTTATATTAAAATTGGTGTTGTAACCTATTAAGAAGTTTGAATAAGTACTGAAAAGACAACATGAAGATTGTTTGTGGTAGTGGGTCCCCTTGTTCAATACTCTTTTAGTTCTGAAGTAACCACATCTCTTACCATTGACCAAAAGAGTGCAAAAATTACTCTCTAACCATCTACCTGTTAAGTTATATAAGTCTCGCTTAAAGCCTCTAGCTCTTAAAACAACTAAAAACAACTATTCAAACTCACTTTCCTCACTATTATATTGTTCTAAATTGCACACTCTAACCTAAAAAGTAGAAAATTTCTTATGAAAATCTCAAAAAACCTCCTAATTCCAGACTTTCAGCTTTCTAACATTATTCTTATGTAATAACCACAAGCTGATCAAATGGTTAGTTGAGTGGTTAGTGCTCCATGCATCCTTTAGACTGGACATAAATTGATAATGATTGGGCCAAGTATTATGATATCTAAATTGAGTGTTACTAGGTTTTGAAGTAGTTGAGATGGTGAGAAAGAGTGGGTTATGATCAGAGTCAGTATTTAAAAAAATGTCAAACCTCAAAATATTGGAAGACATCCAATCATTTCTGATTATCAAGAATCCTAGCTAATCTTTAATTTAGCCTTCCTCTTTCCAATATAAAATAAATTCCCGAAAAGACCTAAGTCAAACAACTCAGCTTCATCAATAGCTTCACTAAAGTTGTTTATTACATTTTGGTTAGCAGGTCTTCCACCATTTTTTCAGCTTGACTAAATACCATATTAAAATCACCTCAATAAACCAAAAGCTAGGGGAGACCCTTCCAAGATCCACCATAGTCCTCTAGAGATCTGTTCTATTAGTCATAAAGCAGCCAACATTGAAAAATGTTGCCCAACCATCACAACCACACAACTCCATCTCTACATGTAAGAATTATGTGTCATCAATCAGGATTTTGACCTCTAACTTTTTCTTCCAAAATAACCACACCTTGCTGCTACAATTTTCTATAGACCCCCAACACAAAAATTGCAAAACACAAAAGTTTGTGAATCATTTTTAAGTTCTTCACTCTGTTAAAGGAATTGGGATCCATAATTCCTCTAATATTCCAAATCATAATATTAATCAGTATGAAGGGACTTTCCTCTTCTAGATGCCCTAGAAGAAAATGGGCCACCCAAGTAATCATCACCAATTATGTACCTTTGGTTAAGGTGTTTCAATTCATGGTGGCTGATATGTCTTTGGATATACTTAATTTCTTCATTATTTTACACATGTTTTTGAATGAAACTGCACTTTAATAGAAAGTATTTTTATGTTTATGATGTAGTTATAAGAGATAGGAGAATTAGAACGAATCTTGACTGAATCAGAGCGAAACGAAACCAAATGGAGCAAAGATATTGATTGTGGTATCATGCCTAGCACCCACTTTCAAGCGCCAAGGTGTTGCAGTTGAACACCTACGCACCAGGTTCTGGGAGCCTAAGCACCCAAGCTTTTCGAACAGACAGAGAGCCCTACACCTAGGTGCCACATACTGGGCGCCTAGATGATGCAGTTCAGACAGTCAGTTTATGCACGGCTTCGGAAGTTATTTTTCGTGTGCTCATGTTTTAGACGAAGGGTTTTGGCAATCTTAAGAGTAGGGAATAAGTTCCAAGTCCTGGAATTCTTCAAGGACAGTAGGTAGGAGTAGGAACTCTTGTTCTAGAGAGATTCGATAAGGGAATTTAGGAGAATCAATAGAATCAATAAGGGGTTTACAACAACATCTTGTGTAGCAGTTTGGAAAACACCATCCAATGGGATTTTCTTCTCTTTTTAGAGGGAAAAAGCTAAGTATCGTGTGTAATCTTATTTGATTATTATTTTAGATACATTTTGTGATATTGCTTGGATTGAAAGAGGTTTTCTTTGGTGTTTATCATGCATAGTGAGTAGATTTATTATACTTTTCTCTTGTGAAAGATTGGTTAGTTTTGTAGAATTGTGAAAGCTTTGAATTGATCTTTATTTTCATGTGATCAATATATCTCTAGACTTAATTTACTTGTTGTACTGGTCATATAACTTTTTAAAATTTGTTGTGATCCATTAGAACTTGAAAAGGTAGTGGCGAAAAAATATAGAATATTCACATTATATGAATGGCTATGAAAGAAGAGTCGTGAGGAAATGCAACTTCAGGAGATGCATATCAATATAGTTTGAATTAGGAGTTTCACGGGTAAAACATGGAAATAATTAAAAAATTTAAATCATGCTCATTTATGCACTCGAAAGAGGGTAAATGAGTCTGATGCTCCTGTTGTCACTACCACATTACAATTCTTAGAATTAACACCTACACTCTACCTAGGAAATCATCAGATAGAAGTACCTTTATCAATCTTGAATTTCACCTATTTAATTGATCTATGTAAGTTTAACTTAGGGTTAGAAATATACTTAGGAGTAGTTGTTAGAAAAATCATATTTAGCAATCCTCTAAACTAGGATTTGAAAGTAGTAGACTAAAATTCTCCCTTAGGTCGTTATTACTATGAAGTCTTTGTCGTCTTCCTTGTGGGAGCGACATTCCAGACTCAAGTAGAAACCCTAACACTTAGGTGGAGATTGTGAGTTAAATTAAGTTATCACTAAAGTATTGGTTTTTTTGCCTTGTCGGGGAAGGAGGAAGGAAGGAAGGGAGCGTCGGTAGAAAAAACTTAAGGATAATTTTAGTTGAACGTGTATGACTTAGGGTCTGTTTGGGGCAGCTGCAGTATATCCAGTTTATCTGATAAGTTCGCTGGTTGTTTGGTTTGAGTGTTTGGAAAACAACTGATGGACAGTTGTTTGTGGATAAATGACAATTCTGTCCTGAATTGAATAAACTATAAAACTGTTTGGTTTTTGCGATTCGAAAACAGTTGATTTGCAGTTGTTTGTGGATAAATGACTATTTTGGCCCCGCGCA
>NEWO01001533.1:11891-29450 GCA_003013225.1 Phalaenopsis aphrodite
GAAGATTTATTGTTTCGTTCTTTGTCCATTAAAATTCTGAACCATCGCATGGTCTGCGACTTTCATCCATCGCACAAAAAGGTAACTAACAAAAAGGCACAATTTAAGAGAAATTTCCATTAATTTTCTCCAAAAAGGGATGCCATAAATCAGACATAGGCTAATGCCTCAAAAGGTACATTATGTAATCCATGTCAAAATACATTGAGAATCATCTCATGCAATGAGTATATCGTACACTGAATTAAATCAGGTACATGTCATATTGTTAAAAGAAAGAAAGTGAACCCTCTGTACGAGGTATCTTGAGCTCCTGATCAAGCAGACCTTCTAAGTCATGCTCCAGGATAAAAGTTCCCTTCGCATGTACTTAAAGGTGAAACCTTCGCACAGCTCATACGGAAATAATTCCTCCAATTCTTGGTCCTACTGGAATCCATATGGTATTTTTCTGTCGTCCATTCTGCGGAAGGTTACAAACACCCTACAATGTCACAATCCTGGAATGCAGTGCTTTGCAATGTTTGCACCATTGCCCTTTAGGACAAGTACTTGATCAACTGGAAGAGGAATCTTCACAGCTCCTCTGAATTTGTCAGGGCCGACTATATCAATTTCTTTTCCAAATATAATATTGCTTTTACTCATGAACGAGACCGTGCATAAGGGCCGCACAAAATCATGATGATCAATGTGTGGGGGAATGCAATCACCTTCTTCATAAATGTTAATGATGCAATTGTTGAGAATGCAAGTAACGCGTAGAATATTCCACTTGACAATTCTCTTGAACATCCATTTTATCATTGGTGGCAACATATCCACTTGGTTGTATCTTAGGATCCCAGGCGGATTCCCCTATCTTTCGTTCGTGAAGTTGTAGCAACAGCCGCATTGGATGTTGATTCTTCCCTTTCCATTCATCCATTTCTTCGGCTCGGAATATGTTCTCTCCATGAGATGGCCCGCTCGGCCTCTGTCTCTTAAATCGACGATGCAGTCCAAAATACTCTTTTCATCAGTCTCAGAGAAAACCTTGGTGTACAATTCCAGGCCTTCCAATATATTGACGAACTTTCCCTGAACCTCTTCACAGAACTCGAATTCATTTTTATTTACTCTACTTATCTTGTAGTATTCTACCATACCAGGAGTTGGCAACTGCCACGGATGTTCCTTCCTTCGGGCCTCTGCGGGGACCCAAACTGGTGTTGGTCGATCCAGAATATAAGATTCAACCTCTAGTGGGATGTATGATCCTGGGCTCCATTGTGGGTGCTGATCCGTCCTCAGTGGGACATATGGTTCATTTGTCGTGAAGTATGGAGTCTGAGACTCGTTAGTGCTTGAAGTGTATTCTTCTAATATACTGAAACGCTGTAGATGCAAAATGTTGCAATCCACGCATTCTACAAATGCGCTTGTGACTGATGTCCCGACTGGTACCTCAACGTTGAATGTTGGGCAACCACTACATAAGATATCTGGAACTGGGAGCACATATGATTCTATCACAAATCCTGACTCTTCATCTATAGTGGGTAGGCTGGCAGAATTTTCTCTCAGATTTGGTTCGTAAATATGTCCCTCAGGAATGGGGGTAAGAAAACTACTCACGTCTCTCTGGCGTTTGCGTTCCTATCGCAGAAAGGCTCTCTGTTTCTTTTGGCTAACATTTCTGTGTTGCATCCTACGGAGTGGAGTATTCGGTAATCGTTCATTACAGGTGGCTATTAGGTCCCTTGCTGGAGTAGCTACCATGGAGGGCAGACGCCTGTGCTCCTCCATCTGATCTTGTTTCGCTATCATGTTTTTACCTTTGTGTGACACATTGTCTTAAGTGGTTACCCTTAATAGTGAAGGCAGTCCCTCCTTCTCTTTACTATTGACTACATCCATTAGCGGACCCTCGTAGCCCATATCAACCTCGTTGAAATCCACGTTGAAATCTATGACACCTCCTTGGGGCGCCATCTCTTCATTTAGCGCAAGGTTCCAGCCGTCCTAGAAGGCAAAGATCACCCTCTATCCTAACATTTTTCTGAAGACGACAGAAAAAAATGTCAGTGGGTCGAAGCTTCACACGAATAAGAACGAAAAAAGTATTTATTAAAGCAAATTTTAGTTTTTTTGGTGAAGAGGATTATTCATTTTATGTTTGAGTTTAGTTTAATTTAGTAGGGTATTTAAATTTGAAAGTAGAAATGAGAACGTGTGAAGTTAAAAATTTTCTCAAAATTTTCATCATAATGAGGCTAATTACAAAATTTGGACCCGGTCATAGACATTTGGCCACATAGATAATCCTAAAATAATCCAAGTTTCAAAGTTTCAAAGATAGCAGAGGTAAACGGCATTGAGCGGCATCAGGTTGTGTAATAGGTTTTCAGGTATCGTCCATTTATCGGTAACATAGGTCTTTCACCCCGAAAGTCCACTAATTGGTAGGCTCCTCCTATATAGACCTTCTCAATGACAAATGATCCCTCCTAAGTTGGCTCAAATTTTTCATCTATTTTGCGGCGTGCAAGAATAGGTCTTTTGCGCACAAGCACGGGTCACCAACTTTGAATGTCCTTGGGCAGACCAATTTGTCATGGGCTTGTACCATCTTTGCCTGGTAGAGCTCCAAATATTGTTCGGCTTCTAGTCATTTTCCCTCGAGACTTTCCCGTTCTTCAAGTCTTTGTTTTTCACTTTCTTCCATTGTAAGTTAGTGGCAATCACGACTCTGAGAGATGGAGTCTAGAATTCTAGCGGTAGCACGACCTCGGTCACATACACGAGCATATAGGGTGTACACCGAGTGAGAGTCCTGAAAGTCGTCCGGTAAGCCCACAAGGCTTCTAACAGTTTGTTATGCCAATCACTTTTATTTTCATCCAGTGTTTTCTTCAAAATCTGTACCAGTGTTTTGTTGAAAGCTTCGGCCAGACCATTTGCTATAGGACAGTAAATTTTAGAGTATCTCCAATCTATCCCATGTCTTTTGACAAAATTGTTGATCTTTGTACTTTTGAAAACTATCCCATTGTCAGAGATTATTCTTCATGGAACTCTGAAACAGTAGACGATTTGGCTTTTAAAAAATTGAAGTATATGCAGTGTTGTAACCTCACGTAACGGTACTGCCTCTGCCCATTTTGAGAAGTAATCTGTAGGGGCAAGTATAAACCTGTGTCCTTTAGAAGATGGAGAGTCTATCAAAAATATTATGTCCGTGCCCCAACACTCGAATGGCCACGAGGCAACAGTTGGGTGTAGCACATTTGGAGGATGGTGTAAGACCACCCCATACACTTGGCATTGGTGACATTTTCTGGCTGTATCCATGCAATCAGACATCATTGCTGACCAATAATACATGTGTCCTTTAATCTTCATTTTCATTTTTGGACCTGATTGGTGAGCGGCACACAATCCGGCATGAACCTCTTTAACAATATTCTAAGCCTCGGCTCTGCTCAAACACCGTAGCGACATTTGGTCGAACGATCTTCTGTAGAGAACATTTCCCACCATGACGTAAGACATCGCCCTTCTTGTGATGTGGTGCACCTCAGACTTATCTTCTGGCAGCTTTAAGTATGCAAATATTCTATTAATGGCTTACGCCAATCTTTGTTGATTTCCGTGACTATATTTATTGTTTCTTCTTTTCTAAGCTTGTGTAGAGTTTCGAAGTCGTTTAGAGACAGGACTCAACTTCCTTGCACCGTGCCTTCGATGGAATCCTCTAAGGGACATGCCATTTCCTTAGCGATTTTTGCTAGAGCGTCGGCATGGGCATTATCTCCCCAAGGAATCTGGTAGAAAGTCACCTCAGGAATCTATTTCAGGAGCCTCATTGTGTACTGATGGTACTCTGCTAACCTTGGTTTCAGCATTCTGTATTATCCGGTGATCTGCTGGATGACAAGTTGAGAGTCACAATAGATGGCAATGTTTGTTATATCCATTGAGATTGCCAATTCCAATCTGGTGTTTAAAGCTTTGTATTCTGCTTCATTGTTGGTGAACGGCTCTGTCAGGTGGTATAAGAACCTCAACATACCCTTATCTGGCATAATAAAGATCAAACTGATCCCTGCTTTGCCTGGTATAACTGTGCCTGATTCTTTCTTTCCTGGCAGACGAAGCACCATACAAGTACATTTCCCAGCGCTGCACACCAGAAAATTCCATTTGTAGTATTTGCTCATCTGGTAACTCATCGTTGAGAGAGGACCCAGCTGGCAGTGGGTCTGCAGCGAGAAAGTCTACTAGTTTATGTCCCTTGATAGCATGGAGGGAAACAAAAGTTATATCAAATTGCAATATGATCATTGACCATCTTGCTAAACGTTCGGAGAGTGTTGGTCGGGTCATCAAATATTGCAATGGATTAACTTCTAAAATTAGGGTAATCTTATGAAAAAACATGTGATGTCTAAGATTTTAGGCGGTGAAAATTAATGTCAGACAATGCTTCTCAATAGGTGGATACCTTATCTCCATCGGTATTAGACGATGACCTAAGTAGTAGAGCGCATTTTCTTTACCTTCCTCATTGACTTGGGCTTGGGTAAAGAGGGCTCCAAGAGACTCATCCAAGGCTGTGGTATAAAGTATCAGAGGTTTCCCTGGGATAGGGGCTACTAAGACAGGAGGTGTCACTAAATATTTTTTGATGTCCTCAAAGGCCGGCTGGCATTTCTCTTCCTAAGAGAATTTAACATACTTTTTAATTAATGCCGAGAAAGGCTGACACCTACCTGAGAGATTAGAAATAAAGCATCTCAGATATGCCAACTTCCTCTGAAAGGAACGTAGCTCTTTCAAGGTTTTAGTGGAAGGCATTTCTAAGATAACTTTAATATTATCTCGGTCGATCTCGATTCCCTGATGACGGACAACAAACCCTAGAAATTTCCCAGAGGTAACACCAAAGGCGCACTTTAAGGGATTCATTTTAAGGTCATACCATCGTAACTGTTCAAACACGATCCTCAAATCGTACAAATGGTCTGTTTTCCGTTTAATTTTGATGAACAAATCATCCACGTAAGATTCTACTTGATTTTGAATGAGGTCGTCAAAAATCTTCGTCATTGCACGCTGATATGTTGCTCTGGCGTTCTTTAGATCGAACGACATCACTGTGTAGCATAAAATTCCAAACGGTGTTCTGAAAGCTGTAAGTGCTGCATCCTTAGGATCCATCTTGATTTTGTTATATCCTGACGATCCGTGCATGAAGGAGAAAATCTCTTATGTTGAAGCGATATCCACCATTATCTCTAGTATAGGTAGTGGAAACTCGTCTTTTGGACATGCCTTCTTCAAATCTCAAAAGTCAACACAGAGACGAATTTGTCCATTTTTCTTCTTAACATCTACAATATTTGCTAACCACGTGGGGTGTTGCTCTTCTTTAACAAAGTTGGCGTCTATCAACTTTCTCACTTCGTCGATGACTTATTATTCTTTTTAAAGGAGCATTCTCATGGGAACTTGTTTTACTGGGGTTATATTCTTGTCCACCCCAATTTTATGGATTGCAACCTCTGCTGACAGTCCTGACATTTCATCGTAGCTCCATACGAAGCAATCTTTGAATTATGTTAATACTTTGACCAGTTCTGCAGATACTTTGTCATCAACTAAAGAATTTATAAACGTAGATCGGGGTCATTCTTCGGTCCCAAGGGTAATCTCTTTCAATTCATCAATAGTAGAATTAATTTCCTTCTCAAATTTTGGCGGAGCATCTTCTATTGGTTGATTAGTAAAGTCATCCTCTACATTGAGGCAATCCTTTTCTGACTCACTAATAACAACCATGCAAAACTCATAATCATCGATTGGTCCGACTGTACCAAATCCGAGACCTTCTTTTGAATTGGAAGTTGGAATTTTAGCATTCCATAGCTTTTAAATAAGTTGAAATTTTTCTTTAGGCATTTGTTTTGGTAACTGTCTTTGTTGAATTAACTTTTGAACACAAGAAGAGAAGTAACCAAAAGGCAATTCCATTAATTCATTAGAATCAACATCCAAATTTACATGTTTTTCAAGCTAAGTAGAGGTAGAAGCACGGTAAAATTTGATCGGCTTTGAACCAACACTTTAGACTTCCTTGACCTCTGAACTCTTGACCTTTTGTGGGAGAATCAAAGTAAGGGTCATAGTACTCACATAGTGGTTTATCTGATCATTCATTGTTTCATATTCATTCTTCTATATATCTTTTAGGGATGTCTCGTACTGAGGTTTCTTCTGCTTTGTTATCATTATTTCATCTTCAGAACTATCTTCATCACTAATGTTGATGGTTGGTCTAGTCCGTTCAACAATTAAATTGATCTTTCCTAGTCCGCATCCCCGGCCTCAACCTCGGGTGCATGAACTAGAAGAACTTCCACCAACTCATTGTAAGGAAGTGGTAAAAGGTTGTTGAAGTGGAGTTGTATTGCCTCCTTTTTGTGATTCTTCTGAATCTTCATCTTTATTTGTCAAAATCTCGCGCGAGAAGACAGTCTTCTTTGGAGATGCGTAGTAGGAAGCATCTTTATGGATACCAACTTCATGCACTGAAAATGGTTATAGGTCTCTCTTGACGCAATTCTCTTGACCATCCTTTGCGGTATTTGATGCACTAGTGTAGAGATGATGGAATCATATTTTGCTCATGAATCCATGGTAGACCCAATAGAGCATTAAAAGAGGTCTCGATGTCGATGATATGAAATTTAACGGTTGTTACGAGTTCTCCAAACTTCATAAGTAATGTAATTGATCCAAGGGCTCTTTTTCCCTTTTGGTTGAATCCTCTTAACATCATTTTATTTTCTGTAAGATCTTGAGCTTCAATATCCAAATAAGCTAATGTCTGTAGGCTCATCAAGTTAAGAGATTCTCCAGGATCCACTAAAACTCTGGATAACACAAATCTGCAAATGTTGACGAAGATGTAGAGCAGACAGTTGTGGTCGGCGGTACCAAGCAACAAGTTTTCATCTGTGAAGGTTACCCATGACTGTTATCTCAACGAGCAAACTTCATCTGAGGATGTGCTAGCCAACTGAGCTAAGCAAATTTTTGGATCAAGCAAAGTTGNAACCAGAGATACTCTCATCTCCTTTGACAGGATCAGAGCGTCGTAGATGCTTAGTCGGGCAGACAACTTCTTAAGATGAGCTAGCACATTGTAGTCTACATTGCATGATCCTCCAATTTTATCTTGATTATGTGGTTCTTCCACTAGCGGAGGTGGGGGTATCTCTTCTCGAGTCATTATCTATTTTCCTTTGTCTGTTGGAGCTGTTCTTGGTGGTAAAACTTTTCTGCTCCTTAAGTTAAGTTCTATGATTTCTTCTTCTTGAGATATCATTGTAAGATATTCTGGTGTCTTTTCCTCTCCGTCGGAAAGATCTAAGTTGATGGCGAGCAGTGTACCATGACGCTCGAAAGTTGGCTCCTCATTATCAGTGTTGTCGTAAGCAATATTATTGAGTTCTTCTTTGGCTTTGACAACGAGTTCGTTAGACTCGAGTACGATTTGAGGATTGTTTTGAGAATTGAGATTGCAACTAGATCTGTCATAATCAGTTACGTTATCACCAGAAACAGTCAAAACGTATCAAAAATTACAATCATTATATTCATAAGACACCGGAGGGACAAAACGATAATCATACAAAGTCAAGGGTTCGAGTATTTTCTTCCCCGAATCCGAGACAACCAACCTAGTAGAGGTAGCCCCGATCCTACCCCCGTGCTATCAATCTTGGCAGTGACACTTTTCTTCTTTTTGTTCTTTATCCTTGACGACGACTGATCTCTTGGTGAAACCTTCATCTCGGGCTCGGTAAGTTGCGAACTCTGAATGGAGGCTTGTTTTGATGCAGACTGGACCTTGTTCAGTATTTTCTTGGATGATCTGCTCCATAACTCATTCCATCCTTCTTCGTTGTTCGTTGAAACTTGTTTTTTTGAATCCTATATGTGATTAAGGACCCTCTTGAGTTCATCCCAAGTTGTACTCCATCCATCTATTCTGGTATACGGATCAATTGGGGAGATTAGCTCAGCTGAAATCATGTTTATGGAACCTTTTTCAGGTTCTCTCAAATACTCCTTCAGGATTATTATATTCTCTTCCTTGAGGTTCTTCTCGAGCTAGTCCTTAAAGGAGAAACACTTGTCTATCGTGTGCCCAGGCAATAATTTGGTTCATTCTTCTTATCCACCTCTTCGGGTTTCTTTAGATCAAGTAGTTTGAATTCTTGTTTCTTCATCAGGCTTTTGAATATTTTATGTACAACTTCATCCTTGAAAGAATACACAACTTTGTGTTGCTCTAACAGGGATATTCTTTTACCCACTGTTCGAGGAGGTCCCTCCTGAGGTGGCCATCGGTTAGATTGATTGCTCTATTTCTGAGAGTATTGTGATGATGACTGGTGATGTTCTTCTGCATATACCTTTATCGGCTGCTTTTCTTTATCGACAGTTGCGACTACTCCTGATTTATTTTCTAACACTCTGGTCACCTTAGCCTTTTCATGTGGCTCCATGTGCTTCATTTCTTCTTGAAGATTGCTGGCTTTACTGAGTAGCTTCTCGAAGGATTTGATGATAAGTCCCTTAAGCATGAAAGCTACTGGCCCATGAAGGCTTTTGAGTAGAATCTCATTCGCTTGATGTTCCTGTAGCTAAGGTTCACATTTCGTGCTAAGGTTTCTCCACCTTAAAATATTGTCTCTCAAAGTTTTGTTGGGCTTTTGCTTCTCCATCATGAGCTCTCCAATGGACACATGATGCTGCGCCCCAATAAATCTTTTCACAAATAACTATTCCAACTCAGAAAATGTTTTAATTGACCCATTGGAAAAGTCAGTGTACCAGTCGAAAGCAATCCTTGACAAGCTATTGATGAACTGCTGGTAGAGTATAGCCTCATTATTCCTTATGTTTCCACAACTAGCTCGAAAATGTGTTATATGTTGTCTAGGATTTCCAGTCCCATCGAATATCTTGAAGTTTGGGGCCACAAAATTGTTGGGGAAAGGCACGACATCAAACACCTCCGGGTAAGATCTACCCTTCAAAATTGATGCACCGCCCTTGGATTGGACTAAGGCATCCCGCACTTGTTCAACCATTTGCTTGAATTACTTTTCTGGCATGGCACCTGACAGAGAATCTTTCTTTGGTTATTCATCTTTTTTTGTTGAAGTAGCCTCTCTTCTTTCATCTGTGATGTGTATGATTTCTAGCTGATTAATCTTTGGAGAAGCCAATCTTGGTGCTTGTGATTGCCCCTGAATGGTGCCCATGGCGGTCATAGCTGAAGTCATCTCTTCTATTCTTTTCACCAGTAGACTGACTTGCTCATCCCTTAGGACGATAACCCTACGCAACTCATCTATGGCGTTCTCTTCGGTGTGAAGTTGAGCCTCACACACAGATGTGGTAGCTTTGGTTTCAATCACATGGACATCCATGAAATCCTCCTCCAAGTAATCATTGTAATCAAAATCTTCATTGTCACTATTGATGGAAACTCCGTGCTCTCAAGCTAACTTGGAAATCTCAATCCTGAGTTTCTCAACTTTCTCCTCAATTATTGATTCCTTGATTGCTTTAAGATCTGAAGGACCTTGGTGGATGTCTTCTATTTGTTCCTCCATCTCACTGACTATTGTCGCGATGATGTCAGATATTTCAGGCACTAGTTTTACTTCCTATCCTATAGGCTGACTGAACTGTATCGATGTAGTGACCTTGGGTACATATACCTTCTTCTTCTTCTTCGACGATGATGTCTCAGGACGGGATGTCCTAGTAGAGACATCATTATGTCGAGGGAAGGTATGCTCGCAGTGGTGTAGACCGGCTACAATGTCAGGTAATCGCTTTGTCTTTATCTCTGGGATTGCAGGAATGACGGGTAAGATCTTCGAACCCAGTCTTGACTTAACCAGTCGACGGCCTGTGGTCTTGGTGGTAGTATGATCAGTAGTAATCACTGTGGTATCAACTCTGTTCCCTAAGCGGAGTCAAACGGGAATGCGAAAAGGCGGTGCTCCAATTGTCTCACGGGATTGTCTGGTGGATTTGACGCCTTTCAAAATATCCTTCTTCACGCGAGGGAAAATTGCATCTCCCACTAGTTTAAGTAACTCGCTAAATAAACATCCTTCTTTGGTAGCAAGCCTTCTAAAAACTGCACTAACTCGAGTGATAGGAGTGAACTTCTTTTCCTCCTCACCATGTCCATGAAGTGATGTTAATGCAGCAGCGATCCTCAGATACTCTCATATCCATCAGTATCTATCCAAGGATGGAATCTATTCCTTCGTAGGAGTGGATAAATTTCCGGTAACACTTCTTCAACTTGATGAGGCTCCTCCTCAATGGGTGTCTTTTCAGGAGTCTAGGTTTTAATAGCCCTCCGAACTCTTCTACTGCGGTTCCTCCTTTAAGTTTGGGTCTGTGGTACAGTCCTTAAGCTTGACCCGATTTCAAACACAAGTGGCGGGACAATTAATCCTTCAGTCGGATCTTCAACAATCATCACTTCTTTCCCCTTAGCAGCAGCGGGGAAAGCAGATTTGACGGGTGTCGCGATGGCAGTAGCTTTAGCCTTCTTGCAGGCAGGGAAGTCTAGAAGGCAGTTCAGGTTGAATTCTGTAGGCGGTTCTTGCATTTATGGAGCAGCGATCTTAATTACAATGAATGGGGCTTTTTCAAGGATAACCTCGAGATCTTTAAATTCAGCTCTGAACTTGGTGGTGGGAGCGACGTTACTGGCGCTGCGGTCTATTGGCAGGTTGTAGGAAATGTCAACATTGGGTAAGCCATTGCAACGGGCTTCAAGACAGAAAGTTTTAGGGTTAGCCATATGGCCAAAAACCTCGTAATTTTTAGTGTAAGCACTGAAAATAGAGGTTGATCTATAGACCAGGCGGGTCTTAATTTATGGGTATTTTTAGCATCCTTGTTTAAAAAAGTTGTAAAACTTAATTAATATATGAAAATTTCAAAGTGCGCGTAGCACAACATAATTTGGTTTAATTTGCGAAATAGCAAACCGAATTTGGAAGGGAGATGTGAAAAATTTTAGGACCCAGTGCGGGACCCAATTGGTGCCAGAAAATGCCCAGGTGGAATTAGTCCACTGGCACACCTATTGGGGATAAAAAAAATTTAAAGAGTCTATAATGGCCTTCTAAACCCCTCTGTTCAAAGATGGTTGAACAACTACTCCTGAAGTCCAAGGAGTTGACCATACCTTCCCAAGAAAGAAATTGGTAAAATATGTCAATGGAAGAAGGGTAATTTGGTCCAAAAGGGGCATGAACACATTACCGATGTGTGAAAATAATATTTCTTGATTTGTATGGAGAGAAAAGCTTATCCCCAGCAGAGTCACCAGAAATTGTCGGTGCTATTTTTGGTTAAAGGGGAGTTGCCCGTAATAAATTGTGGTTACCGGAATCAAAATTTCATCGCCCGCTTTAGAAGGATGTTGAAGTTCAGAAAAGTATGAAATCAAACTGACCCCATATTTTTCATAGTTTAAATGAAGGAGCATTATACCTCAAACCCTATATCTATCCTGAAGGATAAACACAAGACTTGAGGATGAGACTCGATCAAATAAACTAAGGAAAGTATGATGTCCGTGTGGTCTGTGAAACCTTTGTATTTGCCGACAAGTTTCCCCTATTTAATATAAAGGATCAAATAGGGTTTATATTAAGCTGGGTTCGGACATGCTTTCTATAAGGGCAAGCCCCTATAGTTAATTACATCTTAAATGACCAAAGTCATCTAAGAAGACTCTCGATAAAAATTAAGAAATATTATTTTCAAGGAATTTCAAAGGGTAGGACTTTTCAATGAGATCGGACGTAGAGGTGTTTAAGGGGATTGTCATGGATCCAGAGGAGAACCTCGACGACTTCCCAAGCTGTCCTAATGTTTGGTTTCAGTTTTGAGAAGAAATATTTATGTGTTTCATCCTGCCAATTTTATTAGTTAGGGCTTACGATCATGTGAAAGTATCATACAAATAGCCTAGAAGATGTGAGAATTTAGGTTGTGACAAACGACAACCTCAGAATCCTAAGACGAGTTAGGGGTTATATTGTATAACAAGGTTATAGAAAGGCCTAAAGAAAAGGTGAGGATTTACGTTGCATATGCAAGCATCCTCAAAGTCTTATAGCTTTGTTGTTTATGACTAAGGAAGGAAGATTGGTTTAGCTGGGGAAAATAAGTTTTGTTGTTGAAGATGGTCATGCTGCCCACAATACTAGCTCGAAGCCCCTGTCGCGAGGACTTTAAATTTTCTAGTGTGTCAAGTTATAATGTCAAAACAAGTGGCCTTATGGTTCAAGTTCTTTAAATTTTATAGAGGGCATATTAAAGTTGATTAGAGCGACACCAGTTAGGATCCTACGGTTCCCTCGTTTCGGCATCACTATTTTCTATTAGATTCACTTAGCCCAAATGAACTTACTAAACTCAACTTAATGAGTTCCATAATTTCATTCAAACTGTGGGAAGCCTCGTTAGCAACCGTAGGTTACCTCCTCCGAGGAATTCCCGATCATCCGATAGAGACGTCTTAATTTAGTTGAAGTTGTAGTTTTGTGTGATGTTTCTCACTAAATTTTGAGTTATTTTATATTTTAAATGTTGTGGGGGTGAATTTTGTCCTGGTTTATTTTAGTTTTGGTTTTAGTTTTGTGGCTATCCTAATAGTTTTAGTTTTCCATGCGAATTTGTATAAGCACAAAAGTATAACAAAAAAGTACAAGAAAGAAAGTGATGTAAACTGTAAAAGCGTACCTAGCGAGTCTTCTCGTTCCACCACCGGAAACTTAAAAATGCATGTTAAGGAAGTTAATGGAGAGTAGGAAAAGTAAAGTTCTGGTGGTTTCCCTAACCCTATGTCATATTTTGGTGGGTCATTTTAATTAAGGATGCTTTTGTCAAGCAAAACATATTAAGTTTAGTAAATCTTCAAGATATCCAACAAATCTATAGAAAGAAACAGGTATGTGCTACTCTCTCGCTGCCTAGCGAAAAATCTCGAGTTTTTTTAAACTTATTATGTTGCTTAATAAGTCATCCTGTAAATACCCTCATTACTCTGTGAACATTGATGTCTCAATTATCCCTAAGAATATGGTAATTCACTTGTGATTCAATTTAAGAATTATGTTGGTGAAGACACTTAAATGGCAAGTTAGTGTTGTTGGAACACTTAGCCAAATTTTAAACCTAATTGGGCTTAGTAGTGTTCCAAGGATGTTTGTTTATGTTATGTTTATTTATCTAATCCTCATTTAGTTAATTTTGATTTGGCCTAATTCACCAATAAGCCCATAAGACCTAGGTGAGTGTCTTAATTAGTATTGAAAAGGTTAAGTTTTAAGTGGTCATGATTCATGATTTAGATTTTATTTGAAAATCAAGATAGGGGTATTAAATTGATTAAATATTGATTTCAAGATTCATACCCCTAAGTCTAGGGTCATTTAATTTTAATAAACTTCTAAATTTTCTAATGATTTAGAAATTTATTAACTTATCTTTTTAATGAGGAAAGTGAGATTGGTTTCTACCAATTAACCCCTTGCATTTCAAGCATCAAATAAATTGAATAAGATCAGAGGTTACCAATTTCCCTCCTTGACTTAAGCCTAAATGTTAATTAATGCTAAATTTCTAAAATTACACATTTGCCCCTAAGGCTCTAACACTTCATAGTTTGTCCAATTCAATTAAAATGACTTAAATTTTTATCCTACTTGATTCATGGGTCAATTAAGACATCAGAAGAGAAAATGTGATTTTTCAAAATTTAATTTATTTTATATAATTATTTTCATGAAAAAATAGGATTTTTTAAATAAAATTCCCAACTTGACCAAGGTAAATTCTAATTCTTTGAAATTTTTGCTAGAGTTAGACCTAAACTAGAGAAGCCTTTGGACCAAATTTCATGATTTTTTGAATTCTCTGTGATTTATCAGAAGTATTTTAAATTCTAGATTATTTAATAAAAATAAAATATTTTAAATGATGAAAATTAAGTTTTGTATTTTTGAAAAATCTCTATAAGGTTAGAGAACCCAAAGGAGCAAATTTCATATTTTTCTAATTTTTCTTTGATTTCTGGAATTATATTAGTGCAAAACTCATTTTTAGCCTTTAAAAATTATTTTTAAGCTATGAAATTCAATATATTTATTTAGAAAATCATGAAAAATATTATAATTGTTTCTAAGTGCTTTGAAAATAATTTAGAACATTTCCATAAATTTTATTATTTTTGTGTTTTTTATGAATTTTCAAAATATTTAAAATAGGCTAAAAATCAAGTTTCTATTCTAAATATTATTTTATTTTTATAAAATATCCCTAATCACAGAGAACTCAAGACACTAAGTTTCATACTTTTTTGAGTTAAATTTTGATTTTTAAAAATCTTTTAAGTGTCAAAAGTGATATATTTTCTTAAAAATCAACTTAAGTTATCAAATGAACTCAAAATATTTTTCACTTTTTATAATGAGTTCTCTAGATCATAAACCATAGTGGAGATCAAAAATCAAGTCATTTAAATGTTTATATTTTCCAATATTAATTATTTTAGTGGTTTAGTGTTTGTAAAATTTAAGTGCATTTTAAAAGACTTGACCCTTGAAATTATTTCCAAAGGCTCCTCTAGTCATAGTGGACCTTCCAAAATTTTCTTAGAATTTTCTAATCAATAAGCTAATTTCCATGATTATTTTAAGGATATATTGATCAAGGTCTTGAAACATATGGATCTTTGTATAGGAACCTCCTCTGACTTTCGAAAAATCAGAGGAAGTTTCCTTTGACAGATGCTACAACCTGTAAAAATTTCAAGCCAAGGTGATGTATCAATTTGCATGGAGAATTAAATGATCCCAAACAGTGTTAAACTAATTAAAAATATTTTATGCATCAAATGGACTTGAAATTTACTCCACATTATTCTCCTTTGTTCAATGAGTAAGAGGGTTATTTTATTTTATTTTTGTAATTTTTCTACACAAAGTTATGGATTTTACAAGTTATGGGTATTTAAATAAATAGAAAAAGCCTTATTTTTCTTTTTAAACCACGCGTGCCACCTTAACCTACGACTGCTCCAAAGGCATGCATGGTGCACTCTAGTTGGATGTCGTCGTCCACGTAGCTACTAACTCGGCCCGCTGTTTATGTCCTGAAGCGTCGTCCGACTCGATCTCCTCCATCCATTTGGTACACACTTGATCAAACGGCTCCCCATCATCATCCGCGATAGAATGATCCCACAACCGTCCACACTAATAACCTAAGATCTCAGCCTAGACTCAACCAAATCACTTTGAGTTTGATTTTATGGACCCTTCTAAGTGAGTCGAACACATCCAAACGGTAATCATGCAATTAAATTAAGTCTAATTAAATGGAGAATCAAAATAGGCTCGGGATGAGGTGAGGTTTTATACATTTACTCTGAGAAATGAAGCTTTGATCAAAGGGTCTTGGCACATTTGTTACGATCCAAAGAGGCTAGGGATTGAGTCCCTGGTCTTGGTGTAGGGCCTAGGTATGAATACAATCACGGCTGGATTTGGGTGTTGATCTAGAGCTTTGGTAGAAGCTCTATGGAAGAGGGATTTATGGGGCTTTAACGTCTTTCACTTTTGTGAAGGTGTGGGTAGAGTTAGTTTAAGTTTGGGTGGACTGTGGAGGTGTATTGGGTTCTATCTTGGTTTCCGGCAAGGTCCCAAGCTCAAAATTGAGCTCAGGCAATGGGAATTAGTGAGGGAAAATGGTTGGAATGCACAAAAGAGAACTTAGGGAAGCTATGTGTGAAGCTTGGAGACGTCTCACTAAGGAATTTTCAACACTTAGTTTAACGGCCATGAAAGTGGCATTTTCTAAGTATAGGATTATGGTGGCTCTCATGGTCACTTAAGAGGTGTAATGTGGTGCTTAGGTTGAGGGAAGAGGAGCTCCATAGTTTGATTTGGATGAGCTAGCCTCTAGGTTAGATTTGGGTGAAGTTCCATTGGGGTGCCTCTTGGTTTTGAGCTTTTTTGGCCACTAGGCTTGCCAGCCGGCCAGGGGGAGGTGTCTAGGAGCTCAAGGAACCCAATGGAATATGTCACAGCAATTTAGTGCAATAATACCTAATTTGGGTAAGGATATCTTAAGCACAAGCATTTTTGGAAATATAATCCCTTGATTTGGTGGAAATTTTTTCCATGGCTTGATTTAGGTGGTTTCATGGTGTTTGGACTGGTCACTAAGTCCAACTAATGGCTATGATGGAGTTAATTTGGTGACTTTAGGGTGGTTAGGTCACATTTAGTGCATGGGTCCAAATGGGTGCAAATGACCAAGTCTTGGGTTTGGTCTAGGCCAATAATTTCAATTGGCCCAATTAAATGTTGTATTTGGTGTATAAGATCATAAGGAACAACTTTGGTGAAGAATGTAAATGGTTTTGAGTTCAATTGAAGGGTCAATTTGAGGAATACTTGATTTTTAGTCAATTTGGTCATGTTGTGCCAGGCTTGGGTCTAGCTTGGGTTAGCCTTGGACTAAGTCAAAATTTATTATTGTTAATGTTCAATAGGAGCCCAATGAAGGGTCTTCAGCATGAATTGGATGCCAATTTTGGGGTTAAGGCAATCAATTTGGTGAAATTTGGGCACTTAGCCAATTTGGGGCTAAATTTGTGAATTTTGGATTTAGGCCAAAATCAAGAGATTTAAGACTTCACCAAGGCCAATTGATGGTTGATTTTGATGTATAGTAATGCTATAAAGATTTTGCAACATCAATTGAGGCCAATTGATTAGGCTATGGATTCAATTTGGTGAGATTAGGTTATGTGGTCAAAATTGGGGTTCTGACCCAAAACAAAATTGGGCTCAAATCATGAACCCATTGAGCTTAGATTTGGTTTAGTTTGGTCATATCAAAAGTGAATATGAGTTTAGGATTGTAATTGGGGTCAATTGAGATCAAATTGATGAACATTAGAGTTGATTTTGGGGAAATTTGGGTCTTTAAAGGTAAATTTGGGGATTTTTGATAAAGATGGTCAATTTGGCCAAATTGGGTCATTTGTTAGTTGAGAGAAATGAAATTGGGAATATTTGGGATTTATTGGTATTTTATAGGAATTTTTGGAATTTTGGGCTATGGAGGAGTATTTTGGTAATTTGGGGGTGTTTTAGGGGTAAAAGGGCAAGATGGGTATTTTGGCAGAGTTGAAGTACCAACCATCATCAGCAAGTCATGGACCAATGAAAACCCCATTTTGGGTCCTCTACATAGTGGTCTTAGCCAAACCATAGCCCTAGGGCTAGTAGGTTTAGGGGACCATCTACATGAGTATCCCAAAACGATCAAGGGATCTTGGCTAGAAATTTGAGTTTAGGAGTAATTGTGGGTGCAGATAAGTGTATTGAGTGCCTTAGCTCCAGACCAACACCCAGGGTTAACCCCAAGGTCCAGCAGTCCTAAGGG
>NEWO01001535.1:33128-43872 GCA_003013225.1 Phalaenopsis aphrodite
TCAAATCCCACAACAGTATGAAAATTCATTTACTCATCCCTAACGAAAATCATACTTCACCTCACTTCAAACTTGACATTCAATTTGTACCAAGTATGGTTACTTGAAAATTCTTGAGGAGTCGAGTTTATCGTTTTGGTCAACGCCAATAGACGCGTCGTTCTTGTGTAGCACACCACACCTATTGGGGGTCCATTTGTTGACCTTATTTTGAAGGTCTTCCTTTCTGTTCTCTAGATACCCTAAGATTTAGCCTTAAGATCCTCCTATTTTGACTCTCTTAGACGACTAGACTGGGACCCCGCCCCTTAAAAATTCAAGCCTCTTTTTTTTGCTCTTTGCAGTTTCATATGGATGGTTTTAGAATCTCAATATTCAGATGAGTCGATCGAAAAGCCGACATATTGAAGCTCAATTTGAGCTCCTATAAAAATTTGAAAGAAAGGACTAGACCGAGCTCCTATAGATAGTACTTATCAATGAAATCGGACAAAGATGTGTGAAATGAGAATGACTCAAATTTGGAACATTTATTGTGGAATCCAAAGGAGGAAGAACTAGGGGATGTCATAGATCCGAAGGAGAACCTCGGTGACTTCCCAATCTATCCTATTGTTTGGCTTCAGTTTTGAGGAGAAAATTATTTAAATATTTCATCCTACTAATTTTATTAGTTTAGGGCTTACATTGGTGTGAAACAATCATATAAATAGCCGAGAAGATATGAGGGTTTAGGTTGTGATGACCGACAACCTAAGAATACTAAGATGAGTTAGGGCTTATATTGTACAATGGAGCTATACAAACGCCTAAAGATAAGGCGAGGATTTATGTTTCATAAGCAGAAAACCTCAAAATCCTATGGCTTGGTTGTTTAATTCTAATGAAAGAAATTGGTTTAGCTGGGAAATACATGTTTTGCTGTTAAAGATGGTCGTGCTGCCTACTGTGCTAGCTCCAAGCTCTTTACCGTGACGAGTTTAAGTTTTATAGAGTGTCAAGTTATGATGTCAAATCAGGAGGCCCTATGGTTTTAGTTCTTTAAATATATTGGAGCATGTTAAAGTTGATTAGAGCGACACTGGCAGGATCCTATGGTTCCCTCGTTCCGGTGCTGACCAAAGGAAAATATGTTGAGATTTTCATACCTATTTTATAATGTTTTTGATGATATTGCACTTTAAAGAAGGGTATTTTTGATGTTTTGTTGCAGGTATGATAAATTATGGTCATTGAAGAAAAAGATGCAAAAAAGAGCAAATTTGGAGCGAAAAGGACCAAAGTATGAAGAATTGAACTAGGGCACCGACGACAAGCCCAACGGCGCCGACGAAGAGATTTTCCCAAGACTCCAGCCAATTATTTTAGAGGGCCCGCCAACGGCGCCCTCGAGGTCGTCGAAGGCAAGATCGGTGGTTAATTTAAAAGGTGCATTGAATGTGGATGATTTTTGGAGGGATGCTTAGGCAACTCTCGAGAAAACTCTTCTACAAATTTAAAAGAAGATTTTGGCCAAAAATGAGAGGGGAGTTTGAAGAGTTTGAATGTTCGAACAGCGTCTAAGAGCCCTAGTAGTGTGTAGAGAGTTTACTTTAGGAATAAATTGTGAGAAATTCTTTGAGAGATTATAAGAGTGAAGGGAAAGTGAGAGATTTCTTCCTCCTTGCCGCTTCGAAGAAGAATTCTGTGTGCTATAAAGAAAGGAAGAGATTCAGAGTAACTTCGAGGAGTTTGCTTGGGGAGGAATTAGAGATAAGTGTATTTACTTATTGTAGTTTCTATGAATTTGCTTTTATATATAAATTTCAAGTTTTGTTGTGTCTTCCCCATGAGTTTTGAGTAGTTTTCTCTGTCTTTCTCCTTATTCTGAGATTTGTGAAATGGTGATTTGAATTGGTTGAGCCTTGAAAATGTTAAAGAAGTTGTGATAATTTTTTCACTTTGATCTTAATTTACTTTCAATATGGCTAATTGATTTGTTAAAATATGTTGAGTTTTACAACTAAAGTGAAGATTACATCTAAGCTTCAGGGAGGTCAAAGCCCTTGGAAGTTGGGTGCAAATAAATAGGGAAATAAAATTATCGGGCGTAGAATTGGAGAATTTAGAGTGACATACTAAAATCCTAAATTTGGTTTTATCGTTTGGGTGCTGAACTGTAGATGTTAGCCCTCAGGTGAGGGGAACGTGGGAGCTCCAATATGAGAGTCAATATCCTCCCAGCCTAGCCGCAGATTCAGTAACCAAGCATACGATTAGTCAATGTTCTTTATGCCTAGACCAAAGGGTAAAGAATAGGTATGCTCCTTGGCACAATCTAATTTGAACTGATTCACTTTATCCATTCACTATAATTTCTTGAAAAGGAGAATGATGCTTTCTTATATATCGAATTTCACATTAAAAACTTTATTAGTACAATTAGTTATTTAAGAGTTATTAAAATTCCATATTTATTTCGATTGTCTATTAGTGACAGATAAGCAATTTGGATTATATTGTTGTGATTAAGTATTGATTTTCTAAAATCTTAGTCGTAGCCTCTAATATTACTCCCTGTGAGATCGATATCTAGGACTCCATTAGAGCCCTATATTACTTGAGCAATACATATACTTGAATTGATAAGTGTGACTTTACCATTATTGAATATTTTATATATACATCTTTATCGAATATATAACCGTTATTAAGTTTTTGGTGTCGTTGCTGAGAAATTAAATCTTCTAGCAGCAGTTTTAAATACTTATATTTTTAAGCATATATAAAGTCACTGTCAAGTTTTTAGTGTCATTGCCGGGAAGTAAACAAGAATCATAATTAGAGTAACATACAAATTAGGACAATTAGAAAATTTTTACTGGAATTGCAACTTATTTTCATATTTAGTTAACTGTTTTTCTGTGTATTGATTTCAATTGTATGCGTAAATTTGGACCTGAAAATCTTATACCCTATGATTCAAAATTAAAACACACTGTTAGAAGAATTACAAGACTAAGAAGAGAACCTAGAAATCTTGACACGATGGAAAACAACGTAAACAATCAAGGAATAGAAAATGAACACCAACCTAGACTCCTACGAGATTATGCAAATCCTACAGCAGATGAAATTCACTTATCTATCCAAAATCCTGATGTAGCTGCTAAATCATTTGACCTTAAACTTGCTATTATCCAAATGATACAAAACAATCAATTCGGAGGTACACCAAACGAAGATCCTAATTTACACCTCACTAGTTTTTTCAAACTTTGTGCTACCTTTAAATATGACATAGTTTCAAATGATGCTATCAGACTAATTTACACCTCACTAGTTTTTCTTTTTCATTTAGGGATAAGACTTAGATGTGGTTAAATTCGTTAGCACCTGGATCTATTAGAAATTGGGGAGAACTTTCACAAAAAATTCTATCCAAATATTTCCCTCCATCCAACACTATTGAACTTAGAAATGATATAACATCGTTTTGTCAGATTGATGGAGAGTCGATATATGAAGCTTGGGAGAGATTTAAAGATCTTCTTAGGAAGTGCCCTCATAATTTGTTACTAGATTGGTTGATAATTCAAACTTTTTATAATGGATTAGTGGGATAACTTAGATCGATTATAGATGCTGCGGCTGGTGGGTTTTTAATGTCAAAACCTTTTGATGAGGCTTATTTGTTAATAGAAGAAATGACTGCCAACAATTTTCAATGGCCCTTTGAAAGGGTAAATCCTAAAAGAGTAGCTAGTATCCACGATTCTGATGCAACATCTATGTAAGCTTCACAGATTTTTGCAATATCAAAGAAATTAGATCATTATGGAATGAATTATTCTCCAACATCTACTATGATGGAAGAGAATTCATTTGGGCAATTTGTGGATGTTCAACCTTCGTATGAAACTTTAAATGCTATTAATAGACCCAACAACCCTTATTCAAACTATTACAACCCAGGTTGGAAGAATCATCCAAATTTTAATTGGAATAACAATTCTTCTACAAATCAACAATCGGTGAACAACCCAGTGAGCCCATTAGGAAATTCATCCAACCAAGGAAATATTACTTATAAACCTTCTTATCCTTCAGGATTTAACAGTAATACTCAATTTAAGGAAAAGAAGCTGTCTATTGAAGAGATGATATTAAACATGGGTCAACAATTACAGAGTCAAGGAAATCAATTACAAATTCAAGGAAATCAGTTACAAAATCAAGGAANAACCAAGGAAATATTAATTATAGATCTTCTTATCCTCTAGGATTTAATAGTAACACTCAAATTAAGTAAAAAAAGTTTTCTATGGAAGAGATGATATTAAACATGGGTCAATAATTGCAGAATCAATGAAATCAATTACAAATTCAAGGAAATCAGTTACAAAATCAAGGAACTGCTATTAAGAATATTGAAAATCAATTAGGGCATATCGCTACTGCGCTTAGTAACCAAACATTAGAAACTTTTCCTAGTACTGTGGAACTAAATCCTAAAGATCAAGGAAAAGAACAAATAAAAGCAATACAATTACGAATTGGAAAAGAATTGGAAACAAGAGTACAAAAAGAAACAGAAACTGAAAAAGAGAAAGTGGATACAGAAAAACAAAAGGATCATGAATACCCAGATTTAGAATATCTACTACACCAATGAAAATTACTGTGGAGAAACCTCCACCACCGTTTGCTTAAAGATTGAAGCAACACAAACAAAATAAACAATTTTCCAAGTTTTTAGAAATTCTTAAGATATTAACGGTAAATATTCCATTCGTAGAAGCTTTAGAGCAAATGCCCAATTATGTTATGAAATATATTTTGAACAAGAAAAAGGAAGTTCATTGATAATGAGACTGTTACACTTAGTGAAGAGTGTAGTGCAATTATTCAAAAAAAACTTCTTGAAAAATTAAAAGATCCAGGCAGTTTCACTATACAGTGTGCTATCGGTGAAAAATTTTATGCAAGAGCTTTATGTGATTTGGGAGCCAGCATTAATCTTATGCCTCTATCAATCTTCAAAAGATTAGGATTAGGAGAAGTCTCACCTACTTCTATAACTCTTCAATTAGCGGATCGTTCAGTTACATATCCTAAGGGAGTTTTAGAAGATATGTTAGTAAAAGTTGATATGTTTATCTTTCTTGTGGATTTCATTATTTTAGATATGGAGGAAGATAAAGAAATACCTATCATTTTAGGGAGACCATTTTTAACTACTAGAAAAGCTATTACAGACGTTCAAAAGGGAGAATTAATTATGAGAGTTAACGATCAAGAAGCGACTTTTAACATTGCGAAATCTATGAAATACCCTGCTATTGAAAGAGATAATGAGAGTTAACAAAAAATTCTGATAAGAATCTAGTTCCGTCAATTATAAAACCAGCTGAACTTCTGTTGAAAATATTGCCTAACCACTTGAAGTATGTGTTTCTGGGAGCCTCAACTACACTGCCTGGTATTATATCTTCAAAATAAAATGATTTTCAAGAGCAAAGACTTTTGGATACATTAAAAATATATAAGAAAACTTTTGGTTGGACCTTAGCTGATATTAAGGGAATCAGTCCTTTGATCTATATGCACAAAATTATACTAGATGAACAATATAAACCAAGAGTTGATCCACAAAGGAGATTAAACCCAATGATGATAGAAGTAGTCAAGAAGGAAATTTTGAAATGATTGGACGCTGGAATTATATATCCTATTTCAGACAGTGCTTAGGGTAAGTCCAATTCATTGTGTTCATGAGAAAGAAGGAGTGACTTTTGAAACAAAAGAAAATAATGAATTAATACTTATCAGACAAGTTATTGGGTGGCGTATTTGCATTAGTTATAGAAAATTAAACACTGCACCTAAGAAAAATTGCTTCCCTTTACCATTTTTTGACCAAATAGTAGATAGACTTGCTGTGCACAAATATTTTTATTTTTTAGATGGATATGCTAGTTACCATCAAATTCCTATTTCTTCTGAGAATCAAGAAAAGACAACATTTACTAGTCCTTTTATAACTTTTGCTTTTTGAAGATTGTCTTTCGGATTATGTAATGCACCTGCAACATTCCATAGATGTATGAAGTCTATATTTAGTAAGTTAATTAATGATGGATTGAAAGTATTTATGGATGATTTCTCTGTATTTGAAACATCATTTTACACATGCTTAAATTATCTTGAAAAAGCTTTGGAGTTATGTGAAAGAACTAATTTATATCTAATTGGGAGAAATGTCAATTTATGGTTGCAGGAGGAATTGTGTTAGGGCATAAAATTTTGGAAAATGGTATGGACGCAGACCTTGCAAAAATTCAGGTTATATCCAAACTAACACCTCCTACTAATGTAGAAAGGTTAGGAGTTTTCTTGGACATGCTGGTTTTTACTGGCGTTTTATTAAAATTTTTTCAAATATTACTAAACCTCTATGCCAAATACTAGAAAAGGACAAGAAATTTGAATTTACTGAAAACTGTTTAAATGCCTTTGAGTTATTAAAAGAAAAATTAATCACAGACCCTATTATAGTTTCACCTAACTGGGAGAAACCATTTGAACTGATGTGCGATGCTAGTGATTATGCTATTGTAGCTATTCTTGGACAAAGGTATGAAAATATTTTTAAGGTTATATACTACGCTAGTAAAACTCTTAATGATGCTCAAATTAATTATACTGTTACTGAAAAAGAGTTACTGGCCATTGTGTATGCTTTAGACAAACTTAGATCTTATTTAATTGGGACTAAATGTGTTGTGCACATTGATCACTCTGCCATTAAATATCCGATGCAAAAGAAGGATGCCAAACCAAGGTTAATTAGATGGATACTTTTGACGCAAGAATTTGATCTTGTGGTTATTGATAGAAAGAGAACTGATAATCAAATTGCTGATCATTTGTCAAGATTAGAAAATCATGAACTATCTGACATCATAATGAAATTACAGATAGTTTCCCTGATGAACAACTTTATAATATTAATAAGTGGAAAATACCATGATATGCTGATATTTGTTCATTATATTGTAAGTAATATTTTGCCACCTATGCTGACATTGTAACAACAAAGAAAATTCATTCATGATGCAAAAGCATATTTTTGGGATGAGCCTTATTTATATAAACAATGTAAGGATCTTATTATGAGAAGATGTGTACCTTGTGAAGAAACTGAGCCAATCCTTCAGAAATGTCATGATTTTGAATTTGGAGGACATTTTGGGATTGATAAAACTGCTTATAAAATTTTACAAGCAGGATTCTATTGGCCTACTCTCTTTAGAGATGTTTACAGATACATAAATACTTGTGATCGATGGGAACGAGTATGCAATATATCTAGAAGAAATGAAATGCCTCTGAATTTCATGTTAGAGTTGAGATTTTTGATGTTTGGGGATTAGATTTTATGGGACCATTTATTCCTTCATTTGGGAACTTATATATATTAATTGTAGTAGACTATATTTCAAAGTGGATTGAAGCACAAACTTTATCTCATCGTGACACTAAAAGTGTTTCAAGATTTTTAATGAAAATTATTTTCACTAGATATAGAATGCTGAGAATGATTATCACTAACAGAGGATCCCATTTTAGGAATAAATACATTCAGAGATTGACAGAAAAGTTTAAAATTATTCATAGAATCTCTACTTCCTATCACCCTCAAACCTGTGGGTTAGCTGAAGTTTCTATAGAGAGATTAAACAAATACTTGAGAAAACTATAAACCCTAATAGAATAGATTGGTCCACTAGACTAGATACCACATTATGGGCTTGCAGAAATGCTTATAAAACTACTATTGGAATGACTCCTTACAGGCTGACTTTTGGAAAGACTTGTCACTTACCAGTAAAATTTGAGCATAAAGCATATTGGGTGATTAAAGAATTCAATTATAACTTGAAAGATGCTGGTGAGAAGAGACTATTACAATTGAATGAATTGGAAGAATTAAGAAATGAATCTTATGATAACGACAGAATTTATAAGGAGAAACTAAAGTTATGACATGATCAGAAGATTAATAAGAAGAACTTTTAACCAGGACAAGAAGTTTTGCTTTAAAATACAAGGTTAAAATTATTTCTTAGGAAATTGAAGTTTCGTTGGTTAGGACCATTTACCGTGCCTCAAGTTTATACTTATGGAGTTGTTGAAATTGAATATCAAAAGACTGAGAATATATTTAAATTAAATGGACACAAATTAAAACCGTATTTTAAGGGTATAAGACCAAATTTTAAAGAGGTTTTAATGACCAGTCAACCTGAATAATACCAAAATAGGCCAGGCTGACGACGTTAAACCATGCGCTTTATGAAAGGTAACTCATAGTTATCTTTATTTTTATTGCGATTATAGTAGTCTTATTTGAAATTATCGTTAGTTTTTGGTAGTATTAAACTCTACTACTCATATTTACCCTTGAATCATCATAAAAATTGGATCCATAGAAAAATTGAAACGCATTTAGACCAGAGTGAAACTGTGCAATTTTTGCCTTGGGCGCCAACGACGGGTTTTTCCCGAGTCCAGGCAATTAAATTCTAAAGGCTCGCCAACTGCGCCTACCGGCTGGATGGCAGTTTCCGGAGTTTGAATGGACGGTTTTTGGCAGTTTTAGGTGGGATTTACTCCTTTTAAACTTCCAAATTCGATTCCTAAGTTCATATTTCCCCAAAAAATTAGTGAAACTCCACAAAATTCATCCCCATGGCATCCAATTCCTTTGAAACCCATAGAATTCCAGTGTTCAACCGGAGAAAGTTCATTAGTGCTGAGGCGCAGCGAATCTTCAACAAGGTACTAACAAAGAAGAGATTAATTAAGGAAAGAGAATTCATGAATTGAGGATTGAATAATCCATCAACGACAATTGAAGAGATGATTGTGTGACGAAGATGGGAAGTGTTGTGCTTTACTACAACCGCCGTAGTTTTTCATGTGGTGAAGGAATTTTACACTAATTTGCATGGAATCAACCAGGGAGTTATCAATGTGCGAGGTAGATGAACAACTTTTACTCCTACATGGATCAATGAGTTGTATATGATCGAGAACATTCCTGTCTATCATTATTCCAACTTCATCCTTACAAGAAACCTGATAAATGAGATCTACCAATATTTAACGGACAAAACTGAAGACTGGGAAATGAGAGAAAACGAGTATGTTAGTTTTTTTGCGACACTTTTAAACCTCATTTCGAAACACTGGCACTTCTCCATTTCTGCAAAACTATTACTGACGATGAAGATTCGAAAAGTTACTAAGAAAAGTGCTATTCTGAATTACTACATCCAAATGGGACTGCCGATCGATATTGGATCTATAATTATGAAGTCTGTTTTGAGCTTGATCGTTCATGGATCAACTTATGAGCTTGGACATCCTTCCACAATTTTCTTACTTTGCAGTCAGTTCCAAGTATCATATGAGAATTGGGAAAATGTGCCTCTACCTTGAAAGCCTTTGGACCCAACTGAGAGATTCCCAGCCATTGAAGATGAAAATGATATGACTATTATGGTGGATTAATCGTCTCAGAATTCACTGCTTATTCAACCTTTAGTTCTGACAAAACACTAGTGATCCTGTGCAGAATCAAGAAATTAAAAAAAGAGGTACAAAATGTTATGAATGCAATTAACAATATCTCTGATTTCTTCAATCATCTAGACTGGAGGATGAAAGAACAATTTTCTCACTCTGAACATATCGAAGATAATTTTTATACGATTGATGAGAAAGATGAAATTGATAGAAGAGGACTATACTGAAGAATTTCCATACCGACCTTTCTATAACCTCTTCATTCATGTTCAATCAATGGGTGATCTCAGAGGAGAATCTAACACTGAATATGAAGAATAGTAGATTTACCTTGCTACCTATATGTCTATGTATGTAATTTGGTTTGAACTTTGTGTTTGCTTTGCTTTAGAATTTATTTTTAGATCTCTGTATAGTTGAGACTGAGCATAGAATGTTTGTTTTTAGCATTTTGAGTGTTGTGGCTTGGATTGCGACGCTGAATTGATGTATTAAGGTTGAGAAAATACCAATCTTAGGTGTGTCGTGTAACGTATATTGTAACCCTTAGAATTTATATATAATTGTGATGTTTTGTGTTGTGAATGTTTATTTGTGATAATACATCATTTAATCACTTAAAATTATGTTTATAATGATTGAACGGATGTCGTTGAGGCTTGAAATTGATAAAAATCCTAAAAATATGGAAATTGAACCAATTCAATAGAGCTCGCTGATGACACCTTTGACGCCGCCGAAAACGGACTTTTTTCGAGACTTCGAATATTAATTCAATAGAGCTCGCTGACAGCGCCAAAGACCCCGCCGACAGCGAGATCCTGAAAAAACACCTTTAACCACAATTTTGACCAGTCAACCACCACTATTCATCATCCCCTTCCTCTTAAAAATGAAAACTTCAATCTAGGGCTTGAAGATATTGGATTTATGGGCGATTTCAAGGCATTTAAACACCGAATTTGATTATCTCTTGGTAAGAGCTTCACTCCAAACTAAAAATATTTTATTTTCACCATGAATTTCTTTCACATTGAGAAGATCTAAAAAATTTGAGAATGTGAAGAAAATATTGTGAAGAAATTCATGGAATTTAATGTTGAACTCTTAGAAGCCATTATTTGCATATTTGAAGTATATTTTGGAATTTTTCTATAATTTTGATTTGATT
>NEWO01001535.1:43962-54128 GCA_003013225.1 Phalaenopsis aphrodite
ATTTTGATTTGATTGAAATGACTCCACGACAAAAGAGACAACTTGAGTTTGACGAGTCTCGCTTCGTCAATGTGAAGGCTCAATCAAGATTTACTTCAGTATTTGATAGAAAGAAATGTATACAAGTTTTTAAGAGTCCGGGAGGAGAAATTGAATGAGTTATTACTGAAGGGAGGTGGGAAAACTTCTATTATACCACCAATAAGGCTGCTGCAAATATTGTAAAAGATTTTTATGCCAACATGTTCTATTCTGAGGACAAAATCGTTCAAGTGCGAGGATTTTCTGTTGAATTTAGTGCCACCAACATTGACTCCTTCTATGAAGTCCCAGACTCCTATAGCTGCCATTATGAAACCTTTAGTACATTGGAGGGCCCACTGAATGATGTTATCAACTTTCTCATTGATGGGAAAGGAACATGGAAGATAAAACAACGAGAATAGGTAAATTTTTCTGCTTCCATGTTGAATGTCACATCTAAAGCGTGACACTATTTTATTTCCTCTACTCTGTTACCGACCTATCAACATAGTGAGGTAACAAGAGATAGAGCTATTCTGAATTTCTGTATTCAGAATAATAGAAATATAAATGTGGGGAGAATCATTTTTAAGAATATATTGACCACAACAATTTGTGAAACAAGTGGAAGTCTGGGACATCCTGACCTTATTTATGCACTTTGCTAACTTTCTGCAGTGGAAGCTAGAGGTGATGAAGAATGGGTTTACCCTATGAAACCCATTAGTAAATCTAATTTAAAGACTTATGAATCCCATGAAAAATTGAGAACTAGGAGTAGAAGTCAAGAACCTTATACTAGTAGAGATATCCCCTCTACTAGTTATGACCTTCTTTCTTCTAGTTCCCCTACCCAGAATAATTTAATGAATGAGTTGACCTTGCAGCGAAAGAGTATAGAGTTAATAAATGAAAGAATTGGGGGTTTAGAACGTAGATATGATTATGATAGTGAGTACCTTCAGAGGTATTCTGACTTTGGGATAGCTTACTGCGAAGCTCAAGCCCGACAATATAGAGGTGAGTCTGATGTTACTTTTCCTGAATGCCCCCGATATACTTAGTATCAACCCAATCCACCTGCTAACCAAGGAGACAAAGATATAGTTTGGGATTTTGACATTTGATAGTATTTGATGTACTTTTACTTTTACTTTTGTAATTTTTGTAATAGAAATAGATGTCTGTGTGTTTGTACTTTCATTTTTATTTTTATGTTGCAAATGGATAATTTTTAATTATTGTTATAATTGTTTTGTGTGGTAGTTGAAATTTGTTAAATTGTAATGTGATGTGATTTTTATTTTGCATTTTAATTGTAATTTTTTTTTATTTAGTATTGGTGATGTGTAGTAAAATATTGTGTTTGTATAATGTTTAGTTTGTACTTATTTCAAAATTTCATTACCCAGCAAATTCTCTAATGATTTATATGTATAGAAAACTCATAATGTTACAGATCAGGTGAAGTAGAAATTTTGAGAAGGATTGCAAAAATTTCAGAATGATGAAAATGCCTAAAATACTGATGTATGATTTATATTTAGAATTTTTCTTTCCACTTGTATCATTTCATATTGAAAAATTTAAGTTTGGGGGAGGGAAGAAAAATATTAACTATTAGATGTTCTCAATTTAAATATTTTCAAAAATTATTAATATGATTTTATGTAGTGAATTTAATTCAGATAACTATATTTTGTAGATATTTAAATATTATGGTAGATTTAAAGGAATATTTTTGTAATGAAAATTAGTTTTGTGGATTAAGATATTTAGTATAAGAGAATATGACTATAGTTAATTATTTAAAGTAAAGGAAACTATAATTTGAAGTGTTAAGAATCTGGAAATTCATTTGAGAAAAAAAGATTGGGGCTCAATGATGTAAAAACTATGAAATATTTATAAGGTAAAGAAATGCTTTGAGTTTCAAATTTAAGGAAAGAAAAGTGATGTTTAAAATCATTAAAGGCTATCCAAATATAGTAATCCTCACTTGAAAAAGGAAAAAGAAGGGATTGACAACAATCCCTGAAAAGAAAAAAAAATATAGGATCGAAAGCAATCCAAATAAAAAAGAGAAAAGAAAAGAAAGAAAAAATATATATATAAAAGTGAGGAGAAGCTTGAGGAGATGCCTAATCAAAAATTGGCTTCACTGGACCTACCTAAAGGGAAAACTTAAATACATTCCTGAACTTATATTTATGGATTATATCTTTTACTAGTAGTGTTCTCATGAAGTTCCTATCATTTGAATATTCTAAGTGACTTGATATTACAACTTATAGTCATTATTGAAATGAATAGAATATTAGAACTCTTAAACTTGTGGCTAGATACTTTTGTAGCGACAGAGTTAATTTAATTACTTGAATTTTTCTGAAAATCTCACTGTGGTATTTATTTAAATCAAACTTATAGTATTTCTGAATTAAACCTTTACTACAATAGATCATAACTTTTATGCAGTACTAAAATTACTTGAGGACAAGTAATAGTTAAATTTGGGGGATTTTGACCAAATGAAAATATGTTGAGATTTTCATACCTATTTTATACAATTTTTTATGTTATTGCATTTTAAAGAAGGGTATTTTTGATTTTTTGTTGCAGGTATGACGAATTATGGTCATTGGAGCAAAAAGATGCAAAAATGAGCGAATTTGGAGCGAAAATGACCAAAATATGAAGAATTGAACCAGGCACCAACGGTGAGATTTTCCTGAAACTCCAGCCAATTTTTTTAGAAGGCCCATCAACGGCGCCCTCGAGGCCATCGACGGCGAGATCGGCGGTTAATTCAAAAGGTGCATTGAATGTGGATGATTTTTGGAGGGATGCTTATGTAACTCTTGGGAAAACTCTTCTGCAACTTTAAAAGAAGATTTTGGCCGAAAATGGGAGGGGAGTTCGAGGAGTTTGAAGGTTCGAACAACGTTCGAGAGCCCCAGTAGTGTGTAGAGAGTTTACTTTAGGGATAGATTGTGAGGAATTCTTCAAGAGATTGTAAGAGTGGAGGGAAAGTGAGAGATTTCTTCCTCATTGTCGCTTCGAAGAAGAATTCTGTATGTTGTAGAGAAAGGAAGAGATTCAGAGGAACTTCGAAGAGTGGAGGGAAAGTGACAAATTTCTTCCTCTTTGGGGAGGAATTAGAGATAAGTGTTATTTACTTATTGTAGTTTGTATGACTTTGCTTTTATATATAAATTTCGAGTTTTGTTGTGTCTTCACCATGAGTTCTGAGTAGTTTTCTTTATCTTTCTCATTGTCATGAGATTTGTGAAACGATGATTTGAATTTGTTGAGCCTTGAAAATGTTAAAGAAGTTGTGATGATCTTTTCACTTTGATCTTAATTTACTTTCAATCTGGCTAATTGATTTGTTAAAATATATTGAGTTTTACAACTTAAGTGAAGATTACATCCAAGATTCAGGGAGGTCAAAACCCTTGGAAGTTGGGTGCAAATAAATAAGGAAACAAAATTATCGGGCGTAGAATTAGAGATTTTAGAGTGACAGACTAAAATCCCCAATTCGTTCCTATTGTTTGGGTGATGAAGTGTAGATGTTAGCCCTCAAGCGAGGGGAACGTGGGAGCTACGAAGTGAGAGCCGGTGTCCTCCCAGCCTAGCCGCAGATTCAGTAACCAAGCATAGGATTAGTCAATGTTTATTATGCCTAGACAAAAGGGTAAAGAATAGGTATGCTCCTATTTGGCACAATCCAATTTGAACTGATTCACTTTATCCATTCACTAAAATTTCTTGACAAGGAGAAGGTTACTTTCTTACATATTGAATTTCACATTAGAAACTTTATTAGTATAATTAATTATTTAAGAGTTATTAAAATTACAAATTTATTTTGATTGCCTATTAGTGACAGATAAGAAATTTGGATTATATTGTTGTGATTAAGTATTGATTTTCTAAAATCTTAGTTCGTAGCCTCTAATATTACTTCCTGTGGGATCGATATCTAGGACTACATTAGTGCCCTATACTACTTGAGTGATACGTATACTTGCATTGATAAGTGTGACTTTACAATTAGTAAATATTTTATGTATACATCTTTATCGAATCTATAACCGTTATAAAGGTTTTGGTCTCGTTGCTGAGGAATTAAATCTTCTAGAAAAAGTATTAAATACTTGTATTTTTAAGCATATATAAAGTCGCTGTCAGGTACCACTATTTTTTATTGGATTCACTTAGTCCAAATAAATTTAATAACTCAACTTAATGAGTTCCATAATTTCATTTAGACTGTAGGAAGCATCGTTGACAATCGTAGGTTATCCCTCTAAGGGATTCCCGATCATCCGATAGATGCATCTTAATTTAGTTGCAATTGTTGTTTCGGGATGTTTATGATTAAATTTTGAGTTATCAATATTTTGAATGTTGTGGCAGTGAATTTTATCTTGGTTGATTTTAGATTTGATTTTGGTTTTGGTTTTTGTTTAGTGGCTATCCTAGCAATTTTGGTTTTCGTGCAAGGTGACATTGTTGTTTAGCTAGCAAGTTTTGTAAGCATAAAAAGTACGGTATGAAAGTACAAGAAAGACGACACTGTAAACTACAAAAAGTGTACCTGTCAAGCTTTCTCGTTCCACCACCTGAAACTCAAAATGCATGTGAGAGCATGATCCCGATATTTTTTTATATGTAGAATTTAAGAAGTTGACACCACTACTTGAAGATTTTAATCCCCAGTAATGACACCGAAAATTTGATCCCAAGAAAAGTAAGATTTGAATAATATTTATAGGGATTCTACACAAGTATAGGTATCATTATCAAGTAATATAGAGCTTTCTGATTAAGCCCTGAATATCGATCCCACGGGGATTGAGGTTTATCATGACGATTTTCAAGAAAAATTCTAGTTTAGAATAACAAGCCATAGCTTGGAAGAACGATTAAAGTTTGGTTTTGATTTTATCCTACAATTATCACTACAATACTACTTCTACTTCTAAATTAAAATACTTAGTGAAAATCAGAAAGTGAGGTTTTTAATACATTAAAAGTACTCTTGCTCATGAAATGAAAGTAGTGACATGTTTAAAAGTAAAACAAGTAGTGAGAGAGATTGTGACAAATAGGAGCAATTATATTCTCTACCCTTACTATAGATGTTATAAAGAACATTGGTTAATCTAAAGTTTCAATAGTTTTGAAGACGGGCTAGCCAGGGAAGATACTAGCTCTCACTCTACAGTTCCCTCTTATCCCTCCACCTAGAGGCTAACATCTCACATCAAAACCTAAAATAATAGACCAAATTAGGGGCTTTAGCCTGTCACTCTAAAGTCCTCTAATTTTACATCCTTTAAAGATTATTTCCCTGTTTATTTGCACTTAACTATATGAACTACATTCTCATCCATATAATCTCATTTGATTCTACCACAGTTGATTGAGACAATACCATCCAAGATCTTACATGTTCTCACAACAAATTTTAACATGCAAGTTGATCAAGTTTACATGTAAATGAAGAACAAAGTAAAATCAACACAATTTATTCTCACTCTTCTCAATTCTATATCCTACACATGCATACTAATTCATTACAAGAGGGAAGAGTAAAGAAAACTACTCACTACACATGGAGAAACAACAAAACTTTTTATTGAATAAGACTTTGAAAAAGTACAAAAAAAGTAATAAATTCAAATCAAAATACAATGAAAATACTTATCTCTGATAGAAATCAAACTCTCCTTGTATAGCAAAAGCAATCTCCTAACAATCCTCTCCAAGAACAAAGTGAAAAGAAAAGAAGAAATCTCTCACTCTCTCTCTTTCTCTCTCACCTTGTCGCCCTGCTTGGGGCTTATGCCCAAGCTTTCTTCTCTTCTTCTCCAAGTCTTCTTCTCCTCTTTCAATTAATTCAAGAGTTTAAGAGTTGTTTTAAAAACATTTCCAAGCCTTTTTTATAATGTCCCAAGAGTTGTTTAAGTGTCTCTTCAAAGCTATCCAGATTCAATGAATCTTCCAAATGGTGCCCGAAGTACCTCTTCAAAACTACATATAACTGCCCCAAATTCTTTTAGAAAGTCCCTTTTCTCATTTCCAATAAATTTCTTAAGAGATGCACGACGCATCGCTTCAAAAATCATCCAAATCTAACGTATATTCTAGAAGATATGTTGAAAACAGTCACCGGTGCCTAAGCACCATTTTTTGGGCGCTTAAGTGCCCCCCTCTCTGTCTGGTGGAGTCTAAGCACCATTTTGGGTCTAATTTAGGTCCCCTTGGCTCCGGTGTGCCCCAATTCGACCCGATTTGCTCTGGTTTGCTCCATTTTGGTCCATTTTTGTTCCTTTTGCTCCAATCACTCGAAATTCTTCAATTTGATGTACTTACAACCAAAAACACAAGAAAATATACCTTTAATGTGCAATACATTATAAAATGAAGCATGGAAAATAATACATTTTAGGCGTATCAAAATCCCCCAAACTTAAACATTACTTGTCCTCAAGTAACACTACATTTATAAACTAATTTATGTAGATTATAGTTAATGGGTCATCCCTTAGAATTGTTAAAATTTTGTTCTAAAAATGTGATAGTTCAAATTAGAAAAACTTCTAATGAATCAAACTAGCCCAGGGTCTAAAATATTTATCATCAAAATTGGAAAATTGTTTTCCTATCTAGTTCACAAAAAATATATGCAGATTTTTCAAACTTCGGATCCTATGAACTTTACTTTCTAGACTTAAGAACTCTCTTAAAAATAATTTTACTAATATAAGTATAAAAAGCAAGCTTAGGATTTTTCTAAGTTTTTTACTCTAGAAAGGCTCAAGTGAAACCAATTTTTTATTAGGACTTCTCAAGCTTCTCCTCATTTTATTTTATTTTTTGAGATCTTTTTGATCCATTATTATTATTTTTTTCTTCTCCTTTTTTTTGTATGTGAGGATTACTATATCTAGAGAAGTCCTTAAATAATTTTGAATTCCACAATCCTCCTCTAAAGTTAAAACTTATTACTTTCCTTCACTTGAAAAGATGTATATTTAAAAAAAATACTTTCTAAGAGAGCCTTAAATGTTTGAAAATAAAAATTCTAACAATCCTTAATTTTTCAAAAAATACAATTTTTCCTACTAAAGATAGTTATTCATTTTCCCAAGTTCTCAACTAAATATCTTCACCCTTTTCACTAAAAATATCAACTAAGTTTTCCTACTCCATTTCTATATTTAAAATTGTAACATTCTTAAGATGACTCCACATAACAATAATTAATAGAAATAAAATAAAAATTTATTTTTAATAATTTTGAAAACAAGTAAGGTTTAAATTTGAAACATTTTTCTTTCTCCCCCAAACTTAAGCTTAAACATGTGTATCAATGAAGTACAAAAATATGCGACAGGGAAAGATCACTTTTACAATTTACTACACATCCTACAAAAATATCAACAAATAATACATGGTAGAATATTGCAATAGAAAGTAAATCTAGCCTGAACATGTTTGACATAACACTATAAATGAATTTTAAATAGTAGAACATGTACAAACTGAAGATTAAACAGTAACACATTTTAAACTTCATAAAGGAATTGCTGGATGCTAACAAGTTTAAAATATTGAGATAAGTTTTGTCATCTATAAAGACTCATTTAACTTGACTTACAAACATAGACGCACAAAATCCAATACATAGACTCACAAATTCATAAACAATCAACAACTGCGGTTAATTTGATCTCCCTTCTACTCACATTTCCGCTCCTTACTTTCAATTTCTAACAGAAGAAACTACACTTCATGTGTTATCTAAGTCTAAGGCATAAACAATATGGTAAATATAGTGTAATTTATCTAGATGTTTGTTGTTCACTAAGTAAGTTCATGACCTTACCTAATGAAGACAAAGTTAGATAAAGGAAGTAATAGAGTTTACATGGAGTGTCTCAAGTCCAAACACTACATGATTCAAGGTAATGCTCATCTCCGGTTAAGAACTAAGTCGTAACAGACTCGTCAACCTGCTACTACCAGAAATCATGTACAAATCTAGTCATGACGAAGGAATTACCTCACAACATTAATCCAATCCACTCTTACACATCAAACACAGATCAAAGTACAACATTAACAACAATCACAATAAACAAATAACAAAGATAACCATGTGTTGCCTCCCACGAAGCACTTGGTATAACAACGACAACCCGATATATCCAATTTTTACTCTGGTTGCCCCAACATCAGATTCTCATTCATTTTGTCTGTATACCACATAATATGCCATTAAGTGATTTTGAATAACTCTTTCTTAGGAGATCTTTTACTAATTCATCATCAATTCAGGTTTTTATGATTGAGTCAAATTTGAAGATATAAAAACTACTAGTGTAGATGAATTCCCTAAATAGGTATGCCTTAATATTGTATGAGTACATTCATCTTAAGTTCAAGAGATTTTTCAACAGATGGAATTAAAATTTTACTATTTTTGGTAACATCCATCATTTCACACCTCTTCTGAACATGCATACAGTCTTCTTTAAACAACATTTTCAACTCATCATGAAAGTCAATTTCGATCTCATCTGTTAACTTACTCTCATAACTTTCTTGGAAATGGTATTTACTTAGATAATCAATTTCATCAATCCAAAAACAATCTTCATCTTTTCTCTCAACTGGATACTTCATATCCTTAAAAACATCAAAAGTGGCTTCATGGTTATTAATATTCATAGTCAAATCTCCTTTTTGTGCATCTATCATAGCTTGTCCAGTAATAAGAAAAGGTCTTCCCAAAATAATTAGATTTTCTTTATCTTCCTCATTATCTAATACAATAAAGTCCATAGGAAAGATAAATTTATCAACTTTAACAAGCACATCTTATGCAATCCCTTTTGGATAAATGATAGATTGATCAGCTAACTGAAGGGTTATAGTAGTGGGAAAAATATTGGTTAAACCTAACATTCAAAATATTGATAAAGGCATCACATTAATGCTCGATCCTAAATTACATAAAGCTTTTGCACATAATCTTTCTTCAATTACACAAGGAATTGTTAAGCTACAAGGATCTTTAAGTTTCTAAGGAAGCTTTTTCTGAAGTATAGAGCTGTACTCCTCACTTAGTGCAACTGTCTCGTAATCCCCAAACTTCCTTTTCTTGTTTAATATCTCCTTCATAAACTTTGCATAACTTGACATTTGTTCGAAAGCTTCAGCAAAAGGAATATTTATTGTTAACTTCTTAAGTACTTCCATGAACTTTAAAAATTGTTTATCCAACTCATACTCTCTAAGTCTTTGAGGAAATATAGGTGGTGGTCTTTCTAAATTGATTTTAGTTAGAGATATTAATTTTTCCAGATCCTTATAAACATGTTCTTTAGGTTTTTTAGTTTCCTTTGTTTCTCTCACAACTTCTTTCTCTTTTCTAACCACACCCTCTATCTCTCTTCCACTTCTTAATTGGATAGTAATCCATGGATACTGCTAATATGCAAAGTACAACAATAATTCAGATTATATTTCACTTATATTTCCTTAATTTGCAACAAAACCAAAAACTTGATCCAAAAGAAAAATAAGAATTTAACTTTCAATTTATATATATTGGGATATTACGCAAGTATACGTATCGTTATCAAGTAATATAAGATTTTTTGATTAAGACCTGAATATCGAACCTACAATGAGAATACACAATACACACTATTGAACATCAAACTTTCTATTTTTAATAAAAAAACAATTATCTAAACAAAAGATGATTTTTGCAGCAATGAAAATTTAAATATTTTTGGTATTTTCAATATTTTGATATAACAATAACAATTTAAAAATATAACTAGAGTTTTTGTAGAAAAAAAACACTAAATATAAAAATATCCTTCTTTTTGTTATGAATGAGTAATAAGTATAGGAATTCTATTGTGGAAGTATGCAAATTGTGTTGTGCCAAATAGGAGCAATAATATTCTTTACCCTTACTAGAGATGTTATAAAGAACATTGGCTAATTTAAAGTTTGAATAGTTCTGAAGACCGACTAGGTAAGGAAGATACTAGCTCTCACTCTAGAGTTCCCCCGATTCCCTCCACCTGGGGGCTAACATCTTGTATCAAAAC
>NEWO01001535.1:60845-78457 GCA_003013225.1 Phalaenopsis aphrodite
TTTATAATTGAAATTGGGGGAAATTGGGACCAAATTGATGGACATTTGAGGTGAATTTAGGGAAATTGGGCCTTTAAAGGCAAGTTGGGGGTTTTTCAAAGAATGGGGCAATTGAGCTTGGATTTAGTTTATATTAGTCATAAGGAAGGTGAATTTTAGTTTATAATTGAAATTGGGGGAAATTGGGACCAAATTGATGGACATTTGAGGTGAATTTAGGGAAATTGGGCCTTTAAAGGCAAGTTGGGGGTTTTGGTCAAAATGGTCAAATTGGGTCATGTGGTAGTTGAGAAAAATAAAATTGGGAATATTTGGAAGATGTTGGAAAATTTTTGGATTTTTTGAAATTTTTGAAATTTTGGGATAAGGAGGGGCATTTTGGTAATTTGGCAAATTTTTTTGGTGATTTTGGGTAATTTGGATGTTTTCAAAATATTTGAAATGATTTTTGAACAAATTTGGGTATTTTGGGTAAATTTGGGAATTTTGGCCAAAATTAGGGTTTCAAGGGTACTTAGGTAATTTGGGGGAGTTTAGTGGAAAAAAGGCCAAGTTGAGTATTTTTGGAAGAATTGGGGAGATAACCATGGTAAATGAGCTATGGAACAATGGAAACTCCATTTAGGTCCTCTATGTATTGGTCTTAGATAAACCCTAGCCTAGGGCCAGTGGGTTTAGGGGACCATCTACATGAGTCTTCCAAAGGATTAAGGGATCAAAGTCAAGAAATTTTGGGTTTGTATTTGTGAGTGAGGTGAGTGCATGTGAGTAGCTTAGCTCTAGACCAACACCCAGGGTCATCCCTAAGGTAACCAGTCTTGTGGGAACTCTCCTTGGGCTCCCCCATAATGATCCCACCTACTAAGTGCTAGATGTTAGGACCATTATGTGGAACTTCAAGTTGAGTAAAGAGGAGTTTGGAATTTCTAATGGTGAGGGTTCCTTTCCTAATTTTCTAGGAATAGTCAACAGGAAAGTCCTATGGCTAGACCCTAGGCTATTAAAGAGGAAAAACTAGACCTCAACCAAAAGTAAGGTCAACAAATAGAATCGCTTTCACTGGCGACGAACAATCAAATCTTCAACAGCTCCTCCTAGACTATTAAAACAACACCCAGGAATTAATTTTCTTGATTGCAGTGCATCACTGTATCGATCCTGAGCTCTTGAACTGACACATTTGCTTGAATCAAATTGACCCTTTCCTTTACTCTTCTTTTATTCTTGGTGCCATTTTTAAAAAAAAATTGTATAAAATTCAAAATAAATTCCAAATTCAACTTAAAATCTCTAAAATTCACTCCTTAAAGCTTAAACTAACAAATCCATGTATTTTCCATAGATTTTTTTGAAAATTTCACTATGAACAGTAATTTTCGGGTAGCTCATGAATATGCTCAAAATACATGATGAAAATTAAAAAAAATTTACATAGAAGTGAAGCTCTTACCTCAAAGATATCAAATCTAACAATTTTTTTCTTCAAATCACCAAGAAATCTTCAAATATGGTGTGCCCTAGCTTAGAAATCACGAATGACCCAAGGAAGAAGATGAAGTTGAGGTTTAGTAATGGTGTTTTTGGACCGAATCGTTACTTACAACTATTCACAAACCAGTTTTCATTAACCAGTGCTTAAGCGCAAATGGTTCGACACTTAGGAACCTGTCTCTCGATTAGCGTACTTGGTACTTAGATGCCAGTGCAAAAATTAGTCCACAAATTTTGATTTTTTCTATTTAAGTAAAACACTCTCCTAGCCTAAGTCAACCAACCCTACATGGTCTCACAACTCTTTAATAACCATGTTCTTCCCTTTTAACTCTCCTCTTACTCAAGATTCACCAATCTTAACTAATTCAATTCAACATAAAGTAACATGAAATTTCACACAAACAAGCACTTATATTCATTCACAAATGATTACAACCATTTTTAATACATAAATTCTTAATCTAAATAATCTAGGATGAGAAAATTCCTAACATGAACACTAGACAATCATCACATGGACAACAAACTAAACACACTTAACATTAACAATCAAATACTAAACACACAAACACTAAGGGTTTGTTTGGGGCAGCTGCAGCTTATCCAGCTTCTGCTGATAAGCAGCTTATCCTGATAATCTGCTGATGAGCAGTTGATCCGGATAAGCTGTCTGGCTGCTTGGTTCGCGCTTATGGAAAACAGTTGATTCTGAAAAATTGACCATTCTGCTTCTGTTCTAAATAAGCTGTTTAGCTGTTTGGTTAATGCGTTTTGTAAACACCTTATTTGCAAATTTTTTTAATTAAATAAATAATCTGTGCGGCTGAATTTGTTATTTTCTCAACAAAAATAAAGAAAAATGTTCAGACAAGAATATACAAAAAAGTTAATTTATATTTATATAACTAAAACATATCCGATCACTTCAAACGAATATGTTATAAATACAAAAGACAAATGCACCAACACATACTACTACAAAGTATAATAAGAGCCCATAAAAAAAGAAAAAAATAACATGTTAAAATCACAAGTAAAAATATGATAATGTTAACTTTATAATGTAGCAGCATATCACGACCCATGCCACTTGCATCTGACACTTCAGAACCCTGAGCAAAACTGTCCGACTGGGATATCGTAAAAACGGAAGAACTCAAACCACATGCGGTGGTCTCCCGTTGTGGTACTATCAAACTCTTAGCAGCTGTGTCAAATTGGGATATCGTAGAAACAGTTGCACCGTCGGCCCACCTGAAGAATTTACAGTCTTCTGGTCCTTGTCCCCACCGCAGGCACCTGTAGAATTGCCGCTCATAGATATGTGCCTGTCGTGACGTGAGTAGCAATGACGGTAGCCCACATTGGCATATCACTTACCTTGACTTCCCTGAATACCTCGAGCTCATTGTCCTGCAATTATTATAACTGTAAGCATATCCTTCCATAGAATATAATTTTACCATCATAGAATGAAGAAAAGGCCTGCACATAATTGATTTAAATTCTCTTCCATTCAGATATAGAGCAATTAGAGTTCATACAATAACATTATCATATCTCACCATCTTAGGAAACCAAAGGCAGTATTCTTATCATTTGAAGTACAACTTGTTAATGCTAGTAGGAATTTCCCTTTAAGGATTCATTTTCTTGCCTTTTTGTCTTTTGGAAAAGTTAATATTTTGTGTTAGAACATCAGTTTGAGTTTTGATGTTCTTGAAATCCTATAATTCTTTCCAACCATTATGTGCTAATTGGTGCTTCTTCAATTGCATATTTTCAGAGAATGCTTGTATAAGTTTATTGAACAATGAAATTGGTTTTTTTTATTGCTTTTTTGGTATATGTTTGCAAATCTTACACCTAAACTTATATATATATATATATATATATATATATATATATATATATATATATATATATATATATATATATATATGTTGCCTTACTCGTGCATGAAAATATGTATCTGACTTTTAAAAAGTCAAAATCATGATATTTTTTATGTGATATGAAAGATTTGGGTGGCATAAATGTGAAAAGCAAAATTTAGGTGTTTAGATATGTAAATGCATAGGAATAAACAAATAAAAGTACATTTGTCATAACAAAAAACATATCTGATCAAATCAAACAAATATTTTACATATATTGGGCATGACAACACATAGATCCATGATGAAGAAAAAATAAAAGTACTAAATTTGGATAAACAAATAAAAGTACTAAACAACAATAATTGGTTCAGCTTAATTCCATTTATTTCTTAAGAATACTAAAGAAAATTACAATCAAATAAAAGTACTAAACTTCAATTTTGTTCAACAGCCAATATATAAAGCCCACTGAACATATCCAAATAAGAACATGCAACAATATATGTGTTGCAAGTATTTCCAAACAAAAAAAGGTTTCCAAGCTGCCATATCCAACTGTATATCAAGCCTATGCCAATATCCTCATGTTCTAAGGCATAAGTGAAATTAAATATTTTGGTATTACATAATAACATAGAAAGAAAACATTGATCTAGTGTTTTTACCGAAGAACACAACTAATATTAAAACAAAGTAGCTACAGTTAAACATCATTGAAAGAGAAGTTGTAAAAAACTTTAATCAAGAACGACTGATATCTTATGTTATTTGTTCTCGTAAAGTCATCATTTATGATGCACCTTCACCTTCTCAAGTGCACGCATTTTGTGAATCAAATTCTTCATGCATTGAACTCCCACATGGTATTCAAATGCTTCAGGTGGAACTTGCACTAAATCATCCTCTAGAATGGCGAACTCTGCATCCGATCAGGAATGATGACGTCTAATAAAATTGTGTAGTTTCATTGTGCTAACAACTATTTGCACTTGCTTTGGAAAAGGGTAAGTCGACATATCCCATAATATGACCCACTTCTTCTTCCACACTCCGAATATTCTTTCAATTACGCCACACAATGAAGAGTGTATTTTGTTAAAAAACTCTTTCTTGCCTCGTGCGACACCACTAGATCTTTCAAAATCAGGAATGTGGTACTTCATATATGGATAGGGCTTTAGATATCCCCTTTGTAAAGGAAATCCAACATCAACTAAATAGTATTTACCCAGTGGTGGGTGCGGAATGTCATATCTCAAATTTCTAGCAGGGAACTTGAAAACACAACTATCATGGGTGCTTCCTTCCCATCCAGTCATTATAAAAGTAAAGCACATATTAAAATCACATACGACCATACCATTTTGTGTTGGGGCACCACACCAGCCGATGTACGTAACTTTCTCTACACTAGATAGTTGTGCATCGACGTGTGTCCCGTCAATAGCTCCAATAAAATCATGGAGGTACATAAAAAAATTTTATTAAACTGTACTGTAACAAAAGGAGACGTATGAATGTAAAGGTAAAAGACATACCTTAAAGAATGACATGTACCGAGGGTCATTTGCAATTTATGAAGGAATTGAATGGAACGTTGGATTTTCGGGCTTCACTACCTTCTTTTCCAAACTCACAAGAGAGTTCAAACCGACTGAGAAATATCAGCCGATGGTTTCAAATGAATGTTGAAATCGCTCCATAGCCCCTCTTATTGATTCATTGTGAGATAAAATGTATAGAGTTATTACAAGCACTTCCCTTGGGGTTGTTCTTGCTGACCCTTGTAACCCATGATGACTCCGGAGTTCAATTAACAGATCATGAAATATTTATTGTGTCATACAAAACATATTAAAGAACCATGTAGGATGACCCCGTAATAACTCACCAACCCATCTGTCTCCTTTTTTTTTGACGTCATACATGAGTTTCAGTCGACGTGTTTAAGAAGGGCTGATATCAAGCAGGGTGGTATTCAAATAAGAAAATAATGATGTTTAGTTGTTCTATAAGGAAAGCACAGAAAAGATAAACAAGTTCTATAGTTTATGCTAACAAATAAACAAATGATCCCCGCTAAAGCAAATGAAAGGGATAGAGGCAAGAGTGATAGGGGAGGTTTTATGCCAAATCTTCATTTTCAATCAGGACAGCAAGAATGCACTATAACCAAACAGAAGTATTTAACTAACAAACGTGAATATAAAGCAATCAAGAGAAAAAAAATTTAACTTTGCTAAAGATTTACCCAATGAGATAAAAAGAACCAACAAAGCTTCAAACTCTCAGACACGCAACAAATGAAACAACCAGTAAAGGCCCGACAACAGAAATTCCAACAAAACTTCAATAACCCCAAACTCTTCTTTCAAAAATACACATGAATATAACTACCACCATTCCTTAAACTTTCATATTTGCATACAACCATCATGAATGTAAACACATAATAATTGTGTGCTAGGTTTGTACATTTCCCTTAACTTTATAGAAAATCGTGTGTTAGTTAGGTTGTTATCCCAAAATTTTTTAATTTGTGTTATGGGCATGAATTTTTCACGAAAGTTCTATGCAACAAATAGATTTATTAATTCTCAAATCCATACACAAAGTAAATACGAAGAGATTGAAATCTTCTTATACTCATGTCAGGAACAATTAATTTCCATAAACTACTCAAAATTATGAAAACATAGATATATCAATCCTTACATAAACTCCAAAAAAATGTGCAGAGTTATTTAAATCCTACTGAAAATTCCAAAGAAAAATGCAAAATCAGATGGAGGGAATAGCGACATAAAAATGCAGAGCAACCTAAAATGCAGAGCAAAATCAGAGAGTAGTTAGAACAGATAAAAATTAGAGAGCAACCTAAAATGCAGAACGTTGGCAGGGAATAGCGGCATAAAAATGAGGTTAGTATAAATATTCCATAAAAATGACACAGAGATTAACCAAATCTGAAGAGAAAAGCCGAAGAAGATGCAAAGAACCAATAGGCGAGCCGAAGGAAATGTGAAAAACCAGTCGGCGAGACGAAGAAGGTGTGAAGAGCCACTCGCGAGACTTGCGATCTGCAGCAGATGGAGGCATCTACGAAGAGATTGTTATTTGCACCAGATGGAGGCGTCTAAAGGTCTGTAGCAGATCCGGCGTGGAATAGCCACCGAATTGCTAGGTCACAGGAGCGAAAGCAAAAAAGGGAAAGAGAATAGTCACGGGGGTCGAAAGAAAGGAGGAATCACGGGAGCGTGGGCAAAATAAAAAAAAATTATTTCACAAAACACGGACCGCAGGGGTAGGCCTGCGGTCCGCGTCTTTTGTATTTTCAAAAAAGTTGTTTTACATAAGCTGGTGATAAGTGCTAACCAAACGATGTGGCAGCGTTTTCAAAATGCCGCCCACACTTTTAAGCTGCCCCAAATGAGGCCTAAACCACAAACTTAATTCCATTCTCCAGTCGGTGGAACGAATCCTGACCTATCATTAGTCTCTCCTTTAGCATTTGGAATGTAAATCTGAAAGAACGGGTGATGGTTAATAACTCTGGTTGAATCTTCTTCAATCTACTTGATCTTCAAATACATAGCATTGTCCACTTCTAAAAAATTGGTACGGTTAAACTACATCTTAAGTTGTCATCCCTATGATCCAGATGTGTGTTAACTTCCATCACTTTTTCTTCAATTGAAGCCACATCAGCCTCAATTTTAGTGATTTTCTCCGCTATCCCTTCAATAATAATGGCAAGGAAAATGTTGTATGACTCTTGCGCACTCTAACTAACAAAATTTTTTTTCATTGCCTCCTCCTTTAAATCACTCTTCCAAGATGACATTTTTCCAAAACTCTCTCTTTTTCACTTAGGATTTAGGGTTAAATGGAAGTGTGGTGAGACTTCTCCTCATACCCTTTTATTTATAGCCTCTAAACTCTTCCTAAAACTCTTAGGCATGTCTTAAAACTGTCTCTCACGTTAGAGCCAACTAAATCTCAGTTAAAACTTCTAAAAACTGAAATTTGCACATGTTTTTTTGATTGTCGTGCTTAAGCGTCAGATATTGGCGCTTAAGCACCAGTGCTCAATTTAGCACAGATCAAATTAACGTCCAAATACGCGTTCTACCATGTCTAATTCATCTTTTAAGGTCTTATAATAATCACTAAATTTATATATATTCAATATACTACTAGAATTTCTAAATCACACACAATAATATCACAATAAAAATAAACACATCGATAACTACGGGTTGCCTCACACAGAGCGTTTGGTTTAACGTCATCAGCCCGATGTAACCAATGCTTGTTCTGGTTGACCCAACATAATAAAATCATTTAATTTAAGTTGGTCACCCAAAAAGTAGGATTTCAGCGTGTGCCCATTCACTTTGATTATTTTATCAGTTTTAGGATCTTTGATATCCATAGCTCCATAGGGATAAACTTTCGTCATAACAAATGGGCCAATCCACCTGAACTTAAGTTTGCTTGAAAATAATCTTAACCTTGCATTATAAAGCAAAACTTGTTCCCCTGGTTGAAAATTTTTAGTAAGAATCCCCTGATCATGCCACATCTTCATCTTTTCTTTGTAAATCTTAGCACTTTCATAAGATTCATTCCTTATCTCTTCAAGCTTATTTAATTGCAATAACCATTTCTCATTAGCATAATTTAACTTGTAATTAAATTCTTTAATAGTCCAGCATATTTTATGCTCAAGTTCAACTGGTAAGTGACATGTTTTCCCAAATATTAGCCTGTATGGGGACAATCTTATAGGAGTTCTATATGCAGTCCTATAAGCCCACAAAACATAGTCAAGTTTGATAGACCAATCCATTTTGGTTAGATTTATAGATTTTTCCAATATTCTTTTAAATTCACGATAGGATAATTCAGTCAAACCACTTGTCTAAGAATGATAAGTAGTAGCAATTATATGTTTAATATGATATTTCTTTAATAACTTCTCTATTATTATATTTCTAAAATGACTTCCCCCATCAGTTATGATTACTCTCGACATCCCAAATCTGCAAAATATGTTCCTTCTTAAAAACTTTGCAACACTTTGAGCATCACATCGAGGTAAAGAAATAACTTCTATCCATTTGGATACATAGCCTACTGTGAACAATATATAAATGATTCTGAAAGATGGTATAAATGATCCCATGAAATCTAATCCTCAAACATCAAATATCTAAACTTCTAACACTTAATTGAGGAGAATCTCATTCCTCCTAGAAATATTGCCTACTCATTGACATCGATCACAAATTTTGATATAAGTGTTAACATCTTTAAAGATTGTAGGCCAATAAAATCTAGATTGTAATATTTTGTATGTTATTTTATCAACACCAAGATGTCCCCAAAAATAAAAAATACGATATTTTTGGATAATTTTATAAGTTTCTTCTAAGGGTACACATCTTCAAGTAATTAGATCCTTTCCTTGTTTATATAAAAATGGGTCATAATAAAAATAAGTCTTAGCTTCATATACAAATTTCCTCTTCTGTTGGTATGTCAATCCATAGAGTATAATATCACTAACAATGAAGTTCACAATGTCAACATACCATGGAACACACCACTCATTAACATTGAAAATTTTTTCATATGAAAAATGTTCATCAATTTCTTTTTAAAAACTGAGTGGTTTCTCTAATTCAAGCTTAGAATGATGATCAGCAATTTGATTCTCAGCTCCCTTCTTATCTACTATTTCGAACTCTAATTCTTGCAAAAGAAGAATCTATCTTATACGTCTTGGTTTTACATCTTTCTTTTTCATTAAATACTTAATAGCGGAATGATCTGTATGAACTATACATTTAGTTCCAATTAAGTATGATATAAATTTATCAAAGGCATATACTACTGCTAATAACACTTTCTCAGTTGTGGTATAATTAATTTGGCCTCACTAAGAGTTCTACTAGTGTAGTAGATAACTTTGAAGATCTTATCATGCTTTCGTAATAAAACACCCCAATAGCATAATCACTAGCATCACAAATCAATTCAAAAGGTTTTTCCCAATCTAGTGAAACAATAATTGGTGCAGTGACTAATTTTTCTTCTAATAATTCAAAAGCTTTTAGACACTCTTTATCAAAATTAAAAATTACATCTTTTTCAAGTAAATGGCATAGAGACTTAGCAATTTTTGAAAAGTATTTAATGTATTGCCTATAGAATCCAACATGTCCTTAAAACTCCTAATTTCCTTCACACTTGTTGGGTGAGGTAAATTAGCGATCATTTGAATTTTCACAGGGTCTACTTCCATACCATTTTCTAAAATTTGATGTCCTAAAACTATTCCTCCTGCCACCATAATCTTAATTAAGAACCAAATTTGTTTTTTCATAGCTCTTAAGAACTTTTGATAAAAGTTCTAAACATGATTTAAATAAAGTTCCAAACACTGAATAATCATCCAAAAAAAACTTTAATCCCTTTTTCAATTAAATCACAACAAATAGCCATCATCCATCTTTGAAATGTAGTAGGTGCATTACATATACCAAAGGGCAATCTTCTAAAAGAAAATGTACCATAAGGACTAGTAAAAGTTGTTTTCTCATGATTTTCATGAGCTATTTGTATTTGGTGATAACCAGTATATCCATCCAGAAAATAAAAGTATTTATGCCCAGCGAGTCTATCCAACATTTGATCTAGAAAAGGAAGTGGAAAATGATCTTTCATAGTGGTGAGATTTAATTTTTTATAATCAATGCATATTCACCATCCTGTGACTTGTCTTATTGGTATTAACTTGTCATGTTCATTTAAAGTCACAGTCACTCCTCTTTTCTTAAGAACACAGTGAATCAAACTAACCCATGCACTATATGAAATAGGGTAGATAATTCCAGCATATAACCACTTTAAAATTTCTTTCTTAACAACTTCATTCATAATAGGATTCAATCTCCTTTGAGGATAATGCCTGAGTTTGTAGTTCTCTTTCATATGAATTATATGTATATAAACTGAAGGACTGATTCCTATTATATCAACAATTGTCCATCTAAAGGCCTTTTTATAATTCTTTAAAGTTTTCATCAAACTCTCTTCTTCTTCTGTAGTTAACTTTGAGGAAATTTTAACAGGTAATATAGAGGAATCACCTTAAAATACATACTTCAAATGCACAGGAAGTAACTTCAACTCAAGCTTAGGAGGTTTTTCAATTGATGGACAAAAAGATGTATCTTTTCTGTTATCTCCAAAACTTCAAAACTTTCTTGAACATAATTTGAATCTTCCTTATATAAATATTCATATTGATCGAATTCCTCTTCTTGCTCGCGTTCCAACTTTTTCATTTTAGATTTCTCTTCATAAGTTTTTTTGAAATGACATTCACTTAAATATCTTATCACATCCATTTTATAACATTCATCATCTTTATCATTTGTAGGATATTTCATTGATTTGGAAATATTAAATGTAATTATTTGATCACTGACGTGCACTGTTAATTCTCTTTTTTACACATCTATCATTACTCTTCCTGTGGCTAGTAAAGGTCTCCCCAAAATGACAAGTATCTCTCCTTAACTTCCTTCATATCTAGCACAATGAAATCAACAAGAAAGATAAATTGATTTGCTTTCACTAGGACATCTTATATAACTCCTTTAAGCTAGGTTATTGAATAATCTGCCAACTGCAGAGTTCCAGTAATATGGGTTATTTCTCCTAATATTAATCTTCTAAATATTGTAAATGACATAAAGTTGATGCTTGCACCTAAATCACATAAAGCTTTCCTATAAAATCTGTCTCCTATTGCACATGGAATTGTGAGGCTACCAGGATCTTTAAGCTTTTCAGGAAGCTTTTTCTAAATTATAGCACTGCACTCCTCACTAAATGCAACAGTCTCATTATCTTCAAACTTTATTTTCCCATTAAGAATATCTTTTATAAACTTTACATATCTTGGCATTTATTCTAAGACATCAATAAATGGAATAATAATTGTAAGTTTCTTAAAAATTTTCAGAAATTTTGAAAATTGCTTATCCAACTTTTATCGTCGGAGCCTCTGAGGAAATGGAGGTGGTGGCTTTTCTAAGTCAACTTTAAGTGGAATAGGTCTCTCTAAACCTTTCCGAGCATCCTCTTTTGGTTCTTCAATCTTTTCTCTCTCAACTTCAGTCACTTTTTTAACTGAACCTTCCAATTCTCTTCCGCTTCGAAGTTGAACTATTTTTATTTTTTCTTTATTCTGGTCTTTTGGATTTACTTCTGTATTACTAATAAATGTTCCTTGGGATATATTACTTAATGAATTTGTTATTTGTCCTAATTGATGCTCAATATTTCTATTATTAGCTCCTTGACTTTATAATTAATTTCTCATTTGTAACACCACTTCTTCTAAAGACAACTTATCCTCCTTAAATTGTGGATTACTGTTAAAAACTGAAGGATAAGTAGGTATATAATTATTATTCCCTTGGTTGTTCTAGTTTTCAAATGGGATTACTTAAGTGTTCCCTCATTGTTGATTATTACCACCCGATGTATTATTCCAGTTAAAGTTAGGATAGTTCTTCCAACTTGGGTTATAATAATTTGAATATGGGTTATTCTGCTTGTTATTTATAGCATTCAAAGTCTCTAATGATGCTTGAGAATCTACCATTTGGCATAATGATTTCTCTTCAATCATGGAAATTTGTTGAGAAAAATTCATTCCAAATTTGTTTAACATCCTTGAAATTGCAGGAACATGATTTGCTAACTTGACAAAAGCATCAGTTTCATGAACATTGGCTACTTTTTTAAGATTCAAACTTTCAGAAGGCAATTGAAAATTATTTGTATCCATCTCTTCAATTAAAGCATAAGAGTCATTAAATGGTTTTGACATCAATGAACCACCAGCAGCGGCATCGATAATAGATCTAAGAGATGCAAGTAATCCATAATAAAATGTTTGAATTATTAACCAATTTGGTATAACATAGCGTGGACACTTTCTTATGAGTTCTTTAAACCGCTCCCATGCTTCATAAATAGATTCTCATTCAAACTGGCAAAAAGATATAATATCATTTCTAAGCTTCGCAGTTTTTTATGATGGAAAATATTTAGCAAGGAATTTCTGCACTAAATCACTCTAAGTTCTGATAGATCCAAGCGATAACAAATATAACCATATCTTAGCTTTATCCCTCATTGATAAAGGAAATAATCTAAGTCTTATAACATCATCTAATACACCATTATATTTAAATGTGGCACACAATTCTAGAAAATTAACAAGATGTAATTTAGATCTTTAGTTGGTGCTCATCCAAACTAATTATTTGATACCATTTGGATAATAGTAGGTTTAAACTCAAATGAATTAGCCATTGCAGCGGGTTTTTGAATACTACAATAAAGTTCATCCACCATAGGGTTTGTATAATTTCTTAAAGGTCTAAACACTTTAGCATTTTAATTATTTTGATTTGTCATTTCTTGAAAATTTTTAGTAATTTTTAATTTTTTAATTTTTCTAATTGTTCTTTCTAATTCAGAACCGTAAGACACAAGTCCCATGGAACTAGAACTACGCATACATTTCTAAAAAACACATAAAATAAAAATAAAAATAAAAACACACAAATAAGAACTTAATATGAAAACAACACAACAATATTCTTATAATAAATCTTAAAGTTTAAATAAGACTTTTGTAAAAATAGAAATTTTTTGTTTATAAAAACTTTTTGTAAATTTTGTAATTTTCCCCGGTAACGGCGCAAAAAACTTGGTGTCAATTTTTGGGTATAGAAGTAAAATGTGATGTATGTGATTATATGCATAATTTCCTTAATAGTTATTCTTAATTTGCAAAGAAGTCCAAAACTTGATTCAAAGCAAAATCTAGGTAAGTTTTTCACTATGAAACAAATAATAATACAATTATAATATTTAAATATGGGATACTACACAAGTAGACCTATTATTATCGAGTAATGTAGGACTTTTTGATTAAGCCCAAATATCGAACCCACAGGAAAAATGACAATATGCACTTTAGAAAACTTGAAAGTTTAGTTGACAAAAATCTACTTAGCAAAATATTCTTACTTAAACTTAAGTAATTATAATATGAATAAAAATTTAATTTTTTTTTGTAATTTTTAAATTTATGAAAATAAAGTAAGCAACTAATTATCTTAACTAAATATTTGTATGATGAAGGTAATATAAATAAAATATATTTTTTCTTATCATGAATCAGTAATAAGTATAGAAATTATATTGTGGAAGTATACTAAATGTGTTGTTCCAAATAGAAGCAATAATATTCTTTACTCTTACTAGAGATGTTATAAAGAGCATTGGCAAATCTATAGTTTGAATAGTCTTGAAGATTGATTCGGTAGGGAAGATACTAGCTCTCACTCTAGAGTTCCCTCTTCTCCCTCCACCTGGGGGCTAACAACTCGTATCAAATCCTAAAACTATAAATCAAATTGGGGGTTTTAGCTTGTTACTCTAAAGTCCACTAATTCCACACCTTTAAAAAGTTTATTTCCCTATTTATTTGCATTCAACCCCATGAACTACATTCTCATTCATGAAATCAATATTTGATTCTAACTATTTATTGACTAGGATAATAACATCGCGGATCTTTCATGTCCTCAAAAAAGATATTAACATCTTAATTGGCGAAATCAAGAAGTAAATCAAGTGTAAGGTTCCAAATCATCACAACAGCTTCCAATATTAAAGTTTAATACTTCACATAACTTCCTTTAAATACTTAATTACTTATCAATTTAAGGAAAAAGATAAATAAAACTACTCAGTATCTATGGAGAAAACCCAACTACACATGCGTTTGCAAGTAGAATTCATGCACACAAACAAGAAATTTAAATTAAAACCAAGTGTAGTCACAAAGATAAACACTTATCTCAATTCCTCTTCACCAAATATCTTAAAGTTCCTATGAATTCTCTTCCTTAACTCACAATACAAAACTAACACTCAAAATAAAAAGAAAGTGGTCGGTGGCAGCAGTTACTTGGATGATGGCTCTAATGGCTGATGGCTGTCCCCTTCTCTTAATGATTGAAGTCTTCTTTAATAAAAATCCAAAAAGTTCCTTGGTGTCTCTTCAAAACATGTCTCTATTCAATGAATCTTTTAGAAGTTCCTCATTTTAGAAGCGAATTGAATGAATTTTTGTGTTCATGGGCTATTTCCCACATTTTTACCAAGGGTTGNGTTCCCTCTTTTCCATCCACCTGGGGGCTAACATCTCGTATTAAAACCTCAAACAATAAATCAAATTGGGGGTTTTAGCCTGTCACTCTAAAGTCCACTAATTCCACATCTTTAAAAAGTTTATTTCCCTATTTTTTTGCACTCAACCCCATGAACTACATTCTCATTCATGAAATAAATATGTGATTCTAACCATTTATTGACTAAGATAATAACATCGCAGATCTTTCATGTCCTCAAAACAGATATTAACATTTTAATTGGCGAAATCAAGAAGTAAATCAACTGTAAGGTTCCAAATCATCACAACTGCTTCCAACATTAAAGTCTAATACTTCACATAACTTCCTTTAAATACTTAATTACTTATCAATTTAAGGAAAAAGATAAATAAAACCACTCAGTATCTATGGAGAAAACCCAACTACACATGAGTTTGAAAGTAGAATTCATGCACACAAACAAGAAATTTAAATTAAAACCAAGTGTAGTCACAAATATAAACACTTATCTCAATTCCTCTCCACCAAATATCTTAAAGTTCCTTTGAATTCTCTTCCTTAACTCACAATACAAAACTAACACTCAAAATAAAAAGAAAGTGGTCGGCGGCAGCGGGGCGCGATGGGTCGTGGCGGCGACGGTTACTAGGATGAATGATGGCTCTAATGGCTGATGGCTATCCCCTTCTCTTAATGATTGAAGTCTTCTTTAATAAAAATCCAAAAAGTTCCTTAGTGTCTCTTCAAAATATGTCTCTATTCATTGAATCTTTTAGAAGTTCCTCATTTTAGAAGCGAATTGAATGAATTTTTGTGTCCATGGGCTATTTCCCACATTTTTACCAAGGGTTGCTTCAAAAACCCCTTAATAAATTCATACAAATTCAATGAATCATCAAATAACTACTTTTAGCGCTTCAACATGGGGTACCTGACGCTTTAGTGTCAGTCATGGGCACTTAGGTGCCCTAGTTCAATTTTGCACCTTCTTCATTTTTGCTCCAAATTTGACCCCTTTTCACTTTTTTTAGCATTTTTCATCCATTGATTGTACCTGAAAGAAAAACACAGAAACCTTTCATTAAAACTCAATATCTCAAAAATAGGCATAAAAATGTGTATAAAAATACTATATATTAGGTGTATTAGTAGTGAGCTAGGCTTAATTTGAACTTGTCTAATGTGGTTTAGAAAAGTTAATAGAATTGATAATTAACACTTTTAAACACTACAAACCCAACTTTAGTGGTGGGCACAAGATTTTTAATGACTTAAACTCATCCTCGGGGCATCCACCTACCATAACTTTTAAGTGAAATATCAACTGATTAATTGAGTACCACACTCTTAGGATATTTAAAAATATTAGGTTCACTGAGCATAAGGTGTATTAACTCATTGCAATTAAACTTAAAATTTGGTATGTTTAATTAAACAATATAATAGGTTTAAATAAACTCGAAGTACTTCAAAAGGGATTTAAAAGTTGTTAGGGATCGTTCCCCAGATGCTTTTATAACCTTTAGGCTATTTTGAAGGACAATTGAACTTATTATACTTTGTTCAACAAATCATTCATTAAAACCTTTAAGGACTCACCAAGCTATGACTTAGGGTTTTCGTAACTACACCTTCATCTACTCTTGTGATTTATTTAAATTTATGTAAAAAAAATATAGACATGTTGCAAGAGCTAATCTTTCAGTGGGAGCAGCAAGAAGATGATAGGTATGCTTCTATAGTGTTATTTAATTTCTGTCATTTACTATAATTTTCTTATGCTTCGAAAATTATACATGCATGGTTGTGGATGTCACTTTACCTGTAAAACAAACAACTTTTTAAAAATTAATCAACAATTTTTAAAATTAAATTAAACTTTTTCAAAGGTAACCATAAATCTTTTGAAAAACAACATTTCATAACATGTCCTTTTGAATTTACGGGAGTCCCTCGGATGAGGTAACCCACTGTTGCTAATGAGATCTCGCCGGTTTAAATGAGCCTAACAACTCATTTAAGCTAAGTAAATTCAAAAGAAAATAGTGATACCGGAGCGTGGGAACCGTGAGATCCTAACTGGTGTCACTCTAATCAAATTTAAACCCCCTGATTGAACTTTAACTTGTCATTTAAACCTTCAAACCTTAGAATTTTTTATTGCTACTTCGCCGAGGAGCCCAGAGCTAACTTTGTGGGTAGCCTTCTTAAACAACATGAGGGTTTGCAACAACACGAGGATCTACAACAATATATCTCTCTTTAGAATCGAGTGCGACATAAATCCTCAACTTATCTTTAGGCCTTTTCACAATCATGTTATGCAATATAAGCTCTAATTTATCTTATGATTTAGTGGTTGTCGTTCATCACGACCTAAACCCTCACATATTCCACCTTATTTGTGTGATCATCTCACACAAATATAAGCCCTAACTAATAAAATTGGTAGGATGAAACATTCAATAATTTTCCCTTAAAATTAAAGTCAAACCTTAGGATAGCTTGGGAAGTCCTGAGGTTCTCCTCAGGATCTGTTACATCCCCTTGTTCTTCTTCCTTTGGATTCCAAAATAAAATGTTCCAAATTTGAGTCTGTCCCATTTCACATCTTTTTGTCCGATCTTTGAGAAGTTTTATCCATTGAAATTCTTGGAGACAAGATTTTTTGATCTAAATCGAGAGTTTTCTTAAGTGACTTCGGTTATTTAAGATATAATTGACTATAGAAGTTTGCCTCTATATGGAGCTTTAAGAACCCAAGTAATATAAACCATATCTAATTATTTGTATTAGATAGAAGAACTTGTCGGCATGTATAAAAGGTTTGCAGACCAGAAGGATGTCATAAATTTATTTAATCGAGTCTCACCAGTAAGTAGTGTATCTATCCTTCGGAGTAGGTATATTGCTTGCGGTGTTGTGCTCAATCATTTAAACTATTGTTTATATGAGATCGGTTTGA
>NEWO01001537.1:21859-35804 GCA_003013225.1 Phalaenopsis aphrodite
AAACCACATTTTTTCCTTTGATGTTTTAATTTACTCATGATTGAACTTCCATGGAAATCTCAAGGTCACTTGAGTTTATTTGATATGTTATGAAGTGGAGGGTCCCAAGGGCAAAATGAAAATTTTGGAATTTGAATTCCTTAATTAACTTTTAAGGTTAATCAAAGGAAAAAATGGGTAATCTTGATCTTAATTAATTCTCTTAGATGTTTGAAAGATGTAGGGTTAAGAAGGTAGAAACCAATTTGTCATCTTTTCATGATAAGGGTAAAATTATAATTCTGATAATTGTCATGATTTGGAAGTCAATTCAATTGGATGATCTTAAAGTAATGGGCTTGAGTCCTGAAGATAATGATTCACTCATTTAAAGCCCACAAATTGGAGGCTTTTTGATATTAATGAGAATTGAAATCCCATTTCAACATTTAATTATCTTAACTTTGCTTAAAAAATGAAATTAAGAGGGCCTAATAGTGCATTAGGTTTGATATATAAGGATTACCTTAATTGGGATTAGAAAAGATGGATTTATTTAATTCATAAAAACTTTCAAACACTTAGGCCCTACTTTAACTCGGGGTGTTAAAATCCTTAATGACTTTGGACTTGCCCTTTGGGGTACCCACTCTTATAACTATCAAATGAAATGTTAAGTAACTATCTAACTTCCTTCATTTCTCGGGTTAATTAAAATGTTAAGGTTCACTGAGTAATGAGGTAATTTTAATTAGATCTTGGGATAATTAATAGAACAATATGATAAGTCCAAAATAAACTTGAAACATTTCAAGAGATCGTTAAAGCGTTTCAGGGTCATTCCCCAAACACTTTGGAATTGAACTTGCTATATTTTGTTTTAAAATCATCCGCTAAGATCTTTCGAGACTCACTGAGTCATGGTTTGAGGGTTTGTTAGTTACACCTTTATTTAATCTTGTGATTTATTAAAAGTTTCTGTAAAATTATATACATGTTGCAAAAGTGAATCTTTCAACTGGAATGCTGAGAAGATGACATACATGCTTTAATAGTGTTATTTAATTTCTGTTATTTTACTTTCTAAAATTTACTTCTGCTTCCAAATATTATAACTGCTTAGTTGTGTACCTTATTTTATTTGCAAAAGTCAAAACCATTTTAAAAAATTAATCAACATTTTAAAAAATGTAAAACAAATTGTTTCAAGGTAACCATAAATCCTTTAAAATGTCACTAAACTTAAAACATCCTTTTGAATTTACAGAAGTCCCTCGAAGGAGGTAAACTACAGTTGCTAACAAGATCTCCCTGGTTTAAATAAGTGTAACAACTTGTTTAAGCTAAGTAAATTCAAAAGAAAATAGTGATACCGAAACGAGGGAATCATGGGATCCTAACCGGTGTCGCCCTAATCAACTTTAACCCCCCATAATAATTGAACTTAAACTTGTCATTTAAACATTTAAAATTTAGACTCTATGACTACTACTTTGTTGAGGAGCTTGGAGCTAACTTCTTAAGCAGCCTTCTACAACGGCAATCTGCAACTGCAAGAGGATCCACAAAAGCAACTTTTTTTTCCATAGAATTAAATAAAAAGCCATAGGGCTTTGAGGTTGTATGCTTAGTGCAACACAAATCCTCAACTCTCTCTTTAGACCATTGCACAATTTAAGCCTTAACTTGTTTTAGAATTCTGAGGTTTATGACCTAAGTCCTCACATCTTCCAAGCTATTTGTGCAACCGGCTCACATAAATGTGAGCCTTAATTAATAAAATTTGCATGATGTAACATTCTTCTCAAAACTGAAGCCAAACCATAGGATAGCTTGAGAAGTCACCAAGGTTCTCCTCATGATTCATGACATCCTCTGGTTCTTCTTTCTTTGGATTCTAAAATAAAATGTTCCAAAATTGAGTCATTCCCATTTCACACCTCTTTGTCCGATCCATCTGAAGTCTTACCTCTTGAAATTCTTTGAAGACAATATTCCCTGATCTAAATTGAGAGTTTTCTTAGGTGACTTCGGCTATCTAAGATGTAATTAACTATAGGGGCTTGCCCTTATAGGAAACTTTTAAGAACCCAGCTTAATATAAACCCTATTTAATTTTTTATATTAAATAGGGAAACTTATTAGTCAACATAAAAATGGTTTTTTTTCACAGACTTAAACGGATGACATAAATTATTTAGTTTAATTAATCGAGTCTTATTAGTGAGTAGTGTATCTATTCTTCGGGATGGATGCATTGTTTGCGGTTTTAGGCTTGTTTATTTAGACTATTGAGGATATGAGATCAATTCGGTCTTATTTTTTCAAAATTTTAAATCCTACTTTTCAAAATTATGTATACATATATTAAATTAAACTGGACGTCAGGATATCAATTCCGGTGATTGACAACTTTCCATTTGGTGACCTACAGCTTCTGACGACTCCGCTAAGGAGTAGTTTCTCTTTATTTACATCAGAGAAACTTGTATTCATGCATCGATAATGTGTCTATGTCCCTTATGGACCAAATTACCCTTCTTCCGTTGATATGCTTCACCTATTTCTTTCTTGGGGTAAGTACAATAAACTTTATCAGACTTCAGGACCGTCAGTTCAATCCTCTTTGAACCGAGAGTTTCAGGAGTTCATTAGGACTTTTATCTTCGTGTGGGGGGGTTGGTGGACTAGTTCCGCCTGGACGTTATGCATTGTAAAGTTGGGCTCGCACCGGGTCCTAAACTTTACCTTTTCCCCTCGAATCTTTTTTGGGTTTGGTTTGCTGCTTTTCAAACTAAATCAAATCATTGTGTCCTTTTGCTTTTAACCTTTCCCATTTAATTAATTAAGTTCCCCTAATTTTAATTTATTTTACTAAATTTTAAAGTCTTCACAAACTAAAATTAAAATAAAGACATTCTCAATCTACAGAACAACCCTTGTTAATTTTTAGTGTTCGCACTATAATTACAAATTATTGGCTAAATAACTAACCCCAGAACTTTCTTTTCGAAGTTGTTGCAATGGCGTTCCCGACACTCACTTTCTTTTACAACCTGCCAACTAACCGTGATGCTTGCAATTTTGCTCCCACCATCAAGTTTGGAGCCGGATTTGATGAACTCAAAGTCATGCTCAGAAAGGCCCCGTTTGTGGTCATGAACGTTGTGCTTCAGAAGTACAGGAGCTGTCTGTTGAGTTCAACTTGAACTGTCCTCAAGATTCCCTTCCTGCAAGAAGGTGAAGACTACTGCTACCCCGACACCTGTTAAGTCTGTTGTTCCCTTGTCTGCTAAGGGAAAATAAATCATTATTGTTGAAGATACAGTTGAAGAATTCACCGCTCTGCCATTCGTATTTGAAATAAGATCTAGTTCGAAGTCCTTGCCATTAACTCGATCTCAGAGAAGAAGTCACAGTTGAAGGATTCGGAGGGCTACTAAAGCCCAAGTTCCAGAGAAAGTGTCTATTGATGAGGTTCCTCACAAGGAGGACCTCAGATTATTTTAGACCACTCCACTTTTACGGGGGAGTAGGTTTCAACCATTAATTGACACTAATGGATATGAAAGTATTCAGAAAATTGTTGTTGCCTTATCGTTACTTCACGGTCAGGATGAGGAAAAGGAGAAACCCACTCCTATTATCAAAGTCAGTAAAATATTTTAGAGGTTGGCTGTTAAAGAAGGATGTCAGTTATTAAGCTGCTTAAGCGAGTGGGATGCGCGGTGTCCCCTCAAATGAAGAAAGAAATTTTGAAGGATGTCAGGGCTGTCCGACAGTCTCAAAGATTGGCTGAATTTTTAACAGCTCGCATTCCCGTCAGATTCCGTCTAAAGAGAACAGTTGATACTATCGTCGCTACCACCGATTTTGTCACATTGCTACTCCAAGGTTGGCAGAACGATAGCCGGTCAAGTCATGCCTAGGTCCGAGGATACTACCAGTTGTTGCCCATAAAGGTGTTACGAAGAAAGAGAAAATAGAGACATCACGCGATACTGTATTTGGTCTGCACCGTGGGGAGCATGCCTATCTCCGACAAGTTGATGCCTCTGTTGAGACACCCCATATCAAGACATCACTGTCAAAAAAGAAGGTATGGGTACCCAAGGTCGCCGTACCAATATGGTTTAATGAACCCGCAGAGCAAGATTGTGGAATTAAGCAAGGGTCAGAAGTATCAGATGTCATTGCAGCCATTGTTGCTGAGTTTGACGTATAGAAAGAGGATGTTCAAGAGGGTCTTCTGGACCTCAAGATAATCCAGGAGGCAATAATTGAAGAGAAAGTTGAACAGCTCAGGGCCAAAATTTCTGAGTAAGACAAAGAACATGGAGTAGATATGGATGATGATGAATTAGATTTTAATGATCATCTAGATGAAGACTTCATGGTTATTCACATTGTCAAAACTAGAGCAGCTACATTTGCATGCGATGTCCAACCTCTTGTTGAAGGGAACACTGTAGATGATTTACGCAAGGCTATTTTGTTAAGAGATGAACATATTAGCCAGATGGAGAAGAGAATGGAGGAGATGGACAACACCATGCCCGCCATGGCTATAGTTCACAGACAGTCTCAGTCACAGAAGTTAGCTTATCCAGAAGTCAACCAGCCTAAGATAGCTCACATTACCGATGAAACGAGAGAAGTTGCCTCCGACAATAGAGATGACCAGCAAAAGAAAGATTCCCCACCAAGTCTAATACCAGAAAAAAGATATAAAGCAATTGGTCGAACAATAAGTTCGGGAGGCCTTAGCCCAATCTAAGGGTGTGAATTAATTTTAAAGAGTAGACCTTACCCAGAAGAATGTCGTGCCCTACCCTAAGGGTTTTGTGTCACCAAACTTTAAGACGTTCGACATGACCGAAAATTTCAGACAACATGTAGCACATTTTTGAGCCAGTTGTTGCAACACCAGAGGAAATGAAGCCTTGCTCTTCCATCAGTTTGTTAGCAGCTTGTCCGGAATAACATTCGATTGGTATGTCAATTTGCCTAACTGATCAGTAAAGACATTCACCAAATTGGAACAATAGTTTGTGAAGAGATTTGCTGGAGTGTAGTACCACATTACGATTGGAGATCTTGTAGTGGAAAGACAAAAGCCTAACGAGACTTTAGTGGATTATATCTTGAGGTGAACAAACCTAAGCATGAAATGTGAGCCTCAGCTACAGAAACATCACATGATTGAGATTCTACTCAAAAGCATCCTTAAGTCGGAAGCTTTCATGCTTAAGGGACTCACCCTCAAGTCCTTCGAGAAGCTGCTAAGTAAGGCCAATAGTTTACAAAAGGAAGTTAAGCATATGAATTCCCAAGAGAAGTCAGAAAAGTCCAAGAAAACCGGAGTATTAGAGAAGAAATCTAGAATATTAGTGACTGTTGATAAAGGGAAGCAACCAATGAGGATTTAGGCAGAGTATTCTCATCAGGGTTCCCAACAGTTTTCATAGCATACTCAGCCTCAGCAGTAGTCACAATAGTATGGCAGGTCTAGCCAGTAGTCATACCAAGGAGGATCATACCGGGCAGATGGTAGACAGAGTCTGCTCTTTTAGAACGGAAGAAAAGAGTGTATTCATTCAAAGATGAGGCAGTATCAAAGATGTTCAAAATTTTAATAAAGAAGCTCAAGTTTAGATTGTTAGAACCAAAGAAACTAGAAGAGGTTGACAAGAAGGATCATCCCAATTTCTACCCCTATCACAGGATGTTGGGACACAAAATAGAGGGATTTTTCATTTTCAAGGATTGGCTTGAGAGGAATTTTAAAGAAGGAAATATAACCATCCTGAAAAAATATTTAAAGGAACTTGAAAAAGGTTATATAAGTATGATTTCGGCTTAGCCAATCACTCCGATAGATCCATATTTAGAGAAAGATGGATGAAGCACAGTTTGGAGCAAGTCATCCAAGAAGATACTGGATCAGATTCAGATCATTTCAGCGCAGGCAGCCATCCAGATTCCACAGCTTGCCCAACCCAAGTTAGAGATTTCGCCAGAGAAATTGTCGCAACTAGAGAAGGAGAAGAACATCATCACAATGACTGATAGAGTGGAGGGTAGCATAGGGGCTGCCTTTGTTAGATTGGATGTCTTGGATTTGAGGAAGAAAATCCTCAACCCCTGACTATGTATGATTATCTTTTCGCCACACTAGAGTCTTATGAATATAATGATTATGATATTTGCTACGTTCTAACTATTTCTAGTGATAACGTAACTGACTTTGGTCAATTTAACTCCAATCTTGACTCTCAAACCAATCCTCAAATCATACTTAAGTTCGATGAATCCGTTCATGTAAATGAAGATGATGTCGACAACACCAATTACGATAGCACCAGGAGTGAGGAAGTACACCACTTGCTATCAACTTGGATTTTTTCTATGAAGAAGAGACACCGAAAGTTTTGTTAGCAACATCACAAAAAGAAGAAGAAGAGATCATGAAAATATACCTAAGAAGTGGGAAGGTATTACCCCAAAGAAAAGCTCTAATGGATAAAGGAAAACAAATAGTCACTCGAGAGGAGCTACCCACCTTCGCTAGTGGAAGAGACACATAACCAAGTAAAGATCAGAGTATTGTATAAAGTGGATTATAACGTGCTAGCTCATCTTAAGAGGTTGCCAGTCAAACTAAGCATCTACGATGCTCTGATCCTGTAAAAGGAGATAAGAGGGTCTCTAGTTACAACCTTGCTTTACCCAGACATTACAGAGAAAATTTAATTAATTAAAAATCAAAGACTCATCGAATAATTTTTATTTGTATTCAAAATTATTCTCCTATGTTCATTGAGTAACAAGGTATTTTTATTTTATTTTTATGATTTTTTTACAATAAGTTATGGATTTTCTAAGATTTGGAATTAAAATAAATAAAAAAATCCTAATTTTCTACTTATCTGAGTCAGCTGCCACGTCAACATATGAGGGCTCCGAACTCCGTGAGTCGTTCTCTCATTGAATGCTGCCATCTGACTCAGTGCCACATCAGCCCACACTTTTTGTTCCATTTGCTCATCTGACGCGATTAGAGTCATCCAACCGATACACGCAAAAAGAAATGACATACATTCATCATCCCCAATTAGCCTAACCCGAGAGCTGCTAGAATTCAAACCCTAAGATCTCACTTTAAACTCAACTAAATCACTTTAGATTAGTCCCTAGACCTTCATCTACTCAAGAGAAATACATCTATACGACTACATGTGCATGAAATTAATTTTTTCTTCACAAAGGCCCAAACTGAGCAAAAAAATTGGGTTTAGGATTTATATTTGAGTCTGAGATGGGAGGCCTCAATCAGATGCTTATGGAATCTTTAGTAGAGTTTGGAGATCCTCTTAGAAGTGTCACTTTCCTCTAGTGAATGCTCCAAGTATGAGTTCAGTGAAATGGGGGTGCAGCCTTGGTCAAACAGTGGGTTAGAAGGCTCAACAGAGAGGGATTTGAGTGAAAAATTTCTCCTTAAGCTCTAGTGAAGCTTAAGGGCACTTCAATTTGAGGTTTAGTGGAGTTTAGGAAATGGCCAAAATCTGCCCTTATTTTCCAGTGAGAAATTGGCCTCAGGTAGTGGCAGAGGTGGCTGGAAAATGGCTGGGTAGTGCTTAGGAAAGCTTGAAGTGGCTCTGGAAGGATTTTGACAGAGTCTCCCCAAAGATTTGGACTATCTTTTCTCTTGGTCATGAAGGGGTGGTGTTTAAAAGAAGCTTGGAGTGGCTGGTTGGGCCTCAATTCAGGTGCAAGGGCTTGCTGAGGTGGAGGGTGGTTGAGAGGCGTTAAAGACCAATTAGAGATGGACACATAGGATGGGTGTAATGGGTTTGATTTAAGGTGGGGTGGCTCTCAATTTTGGGGCTCTCCAGAGACCAGGCTGGCCGACCAGGTTAGAAGAGATGCTCAGTTGGCTCAGGGTATTTAAGGGAAGGTTTAATGGTGATTAGATTGGAGATTTGATGGCAAATGGCATATCTCTATTAGTTTAGCCAATTTTGGAAGGAGATCTCCTAATTTAGAGGAACCTTGGTCCCTCGCTCAATTAGGTTGGGCTAGGTGGATCTAAAATGGTTCTTAGGGGATTTTTAATGATGAATTTGAGTTTATAATTAAAATTGGGGGAGATTTTAATCAATTTGTCGGAAATTGAAAATGAATTGGGGAATTTGGGCCTTGAAGGGCAATTTGGGGTTTTTGGTCAAACTCGATCAATTTGGCCAATTGAGCTCAATGGATGGTAAAGAAAGGTTTTAGGAGACATTTGGAGTGATTTTGGAGATTTTAGGAATTTTAGGATTTTTCGAATTTAAAGGGTATTTTGGTAATTTTTTGGGTGGGGGGTATTTTGGAAATTTTGGAAAATTTGAGGTATTTTGGTCAATTTGAGTGACTAGGAAGTGTTTTAAATGATTTTGAAGAGATTTTTTGAGAATTTGGCTAATTTTGGGAATTTTTTGAAAATCAAGGGTTTAGGTGCAATTTGGATATTTGATAACATTAGGATAGATTATGGATTTTAATCATTAGGTCACCCTTTTTGAGCCATAGGAACAAGGGAACTCCCACTAGGGATCCTCCATGTTCTAGCCTTAGCCAAACCCTAGCCTAGGGCTAATGGTTTAGGAAACCATACACATGAGTTTCCAATAGAGTAGGGGATTAATTAAGCATATTTGGCTAAGGATTTAGGTTGTGAGTGCAGCTGCAAGTACGCGTGTGTGCATGACTGACCAAGATCACACCACTTAGAACTAACACATATCCAAACAGTCCTATGGTGACTCCTCTTGAGCTCCTTCATATCAGCCCCACCTATTAAGTACTGGAGATTAGAACCAACATGTGGAACATCAAGATGAGCAAAGAAGAGTTTAGAATTTCTAAAGGTGAGGGTAACATCACCAGTCCTCTAGGAATAGTCATCAGGAAAGTCCTATGGCTAGATCCTAGGCTTCTAAGGAACAAAGACTAAACCTCAACCAAAAGTGAGGTCAACAAAACCAAAAGTCTGTTGCAAGATATTTAAACGACGGATGCACCAAGTGTCTTTTCCTTCGGTCAGAACAATGGGTCGACTGAATGAAATCTTGGTCGAACAAAAGAATTTGTGGCACTTAATCTGAGGGATAGTCATTTGTAGATAGCTTCTTGAAATAATTCTAGAATTCTTCATAAACATGGCAAAATGGCACCCCATTGAATATATTTATAATTCGCTAAGAAGAACCCTATTCAATGGGAGATGCTCGTGATCAGATTACAATCATACACCCTCTGTCTGATGTTCCAAGTTCACCCTAACGTGAAGAGAGAATTTATAATGGATTTCTCTAAGGAAGCTGATTGAAGACTTCTCAGTTGATTGAATGATTATCGAATGATCAAATGACACCACCAACTGGCCATTAAATGCCTTTCTTCAAGTAGTTATGAATACAAAATAATACCAACCTTAGTCATAGATATTAAACGGTCTCTGAGTCTGCTACAAATATCAAAAGGTGTAGTAATGACTTGTAACATCCCTATTAAAATAGGGACGAACATGAAACTTTAATAGATACCCTGAGGATCTATAAATAGGGGCCATTTCTTTAATATAGGACTACTGAATTTACCCTCTCAAAACTTTTTTACTGTGCTCTTCATCTCTGTCTCTCTCTCCCTTCTCTCTCTATGTTTCCATCGTACGTCTAATGCAATATACCATGGGCATGATTCAAGAGATTAATTTGGATTCAACATCCTAAAAACTGCGGTGAGCGTGGAATCTTTTTACCAACAATAAGAGGAGCCTACCATAAAGAAGTAACTTACTTAAGATAAACCTTAAATATGAAGTCAATGAGAGAATTTGTCCAAAAAACAAATTTTAGAACTCTGAGATCAATTGATGGGTCAAATGAAAAAAATGATCCACGTGCTACTTGAAGATAAGCAAAAGCTCTTCAAGAATCAGATCCTTGAGAAGAACTAACTTGAGCTCCGAGGCCACCAAACGGCTCTGGGGCATAAACAATCAAAATAAATCTTAGTAACTGGATACGATTTGATTTACACTAAGGATTTGACCATGATTTGGGTAAATAGAGGTATACCAACGACCAAAGAATGTTTTCTCCCTACAGATCTCTCACTCTGAACCCTAAAAAAATTTTAAAATTTCAACCTTGAAATCGTACAAGTGTTGTAGTGATCTGATTGACCACATAACCACTATTTGAGTAGCTTGCATGCCTTCTAAAAATCTCCTACACACACAAGTGTGATTTATTCTATATCACAGTGAGAGATTCATCCCTCATGTGGTTTAATGGCCTTTCGATAAGAGTTCTTATTTCCTTTTTTGAGTTCAAAAAGATGTTTGTGACTCATTTTCTAGTGTTCAAAAGCCCCACAAAGACTCACATGCCCTGTTACACATCAAGTAAGGGTCGAACGAGAGACTTCAAACATATGTCACTCACTTCCAAAAAAGAATGTTGAAAGTGTGAAATCAGAAGCCCACAGTGCCATAGGGGTTGAAAAGCAAAGAATCCAAATATTTTGAGATTTGTGAGAGCCCAATAGCCTAACTGAACTTCTAGAGTTACCCAATCACTACAAAAAAGTTGAGGAGTATATTCACTAGCTCTACCAGAAAGGTAAGAAATTCTAAGTTTAATTACAAAAAAGAGGCAAGTGAGATTATGAGATGATAGGCAGAGGATGAAGGACAACTCAAGACCTTGACATTAGGACTTTGGCTATTTTAAGGCGATGAAATGGATGATAAAAATTATTGAAGGAAGATTCAATCGAATGACTGATTTTCAGGTGAGAAAAGAAAACAAAATCTCACTCAGTTGAGTGTTTAAATGATAGAGTTTGTGGAAGCCATATATACAAGGTAAGGAGTACTTCAAAAAAGCTTCACCATTCAAAATCAGAGCCTTTTTTTTGGAACACCAACAAATTTTAAAATACCAAAAGGACCTTGGTCATGTCACAGAGGATGGTAGACACTTTTTAAATTTGGTTTAAGAGTTAATCTTAGTCAAGAAACTGAAGAAGTTTGTGGCCCCAAGGACATCGAACCAAAGGCTGAGGAAGGCCTCAATAGAAGAAGAATCAGATGAACACATCTAAGCCAATGCCATCCACATCACGAGGATTATGCCAGCAAATGTGAGAGTAGACTCAGTCAAGCAAGCCAACCATAAGAATCTCCATACCAGGGATCTTTGTGCTGTTACTATTGCTTCGAAGCAGAAGCCTCGTTCCCCCATTATTTTTACTAACGTAGATTCACCCCCAAAGGAGAATCTCTATACCAGGTGGGTAGTATTTTGGTTGATCTTGACAGTTCAGGTAATAACTGGTTCAAGTCCTTTGATAAAATGCACCTGTCAGCCTACCAGCTAGTGTTGTCAACCGATCTACTTTATGGGTTTTTTGGCAAATAAAAGAAACCCCTTGGAATAATCGGGCTATCTATCACTTATGAAGGTGGTGACAACCAATTTACCAATATGAAAGTGTTTCTATTAGTTTGTGCGCCTCTCGATTATAATGTTATATTCAGTCGACATCTACTTAGTGAATTTTATTCCATGGTTTTCAAATATCACATCATCGTAAAGTTTCCATGTGATGAAAAGATAGTTACCATTTTGAGCAGTAAGAATAGTCTCACACGTGAGAACTTTAGGCTGTCAGGAATGTAGAACAAGAGTTATTCGACATTAATAGCTAGCAAGAATAGGGTCTCAAGTCTGATAAAGCTACCAAAGAGATTCCTACCTTCAATGAAGACATGAGTATATTTTTCTAATCAATTAAGCTTTTAATACAGGGTACAAAGACCTGATCTAAACCCTCTAGGAGAGCATCGAGATGTTTTTTTCTTGGTGGACCACTAAAATTCCATGAATCTCAATTGGCGTAGTGTGTCACCATCTAAACATCAATCTAGTATTCCGGTAAGTAAATAAAAAGATGAGAACATCAGCCATGACATTAGTTGGGACCATCCATGAAGAAGTGCAAAAGACCAAAGAGGTGGGCTACATTTGATAGGTACAATATCAAAACCAGCTCTCTAATGTAGTCATCGTCCAAAATTCAAACAAAAAATGGAGAATGTTGATGGACTTCAAGACCCGAGCATTGTTTGCCCAAAGAACAGTTATCCCTTATTGAGAATAAATGCCTTAGTGGATTCAACAATCAACCATTCAGTAATGAGCTTCTTAGAAACTTTCTTTGGCTATTGTTTGATTAAAGTGCATCCAAATTAAAAATCAGTCAATTATGCAGTATATCGCTAATCTAAAAGAAAATTTTCAAATTTTCAAAAAGTATGGCATGAAACACAATCCACTAAAATGTTTGTTTAGAGCTTCAAATCGGTAAATTCCTCTGGTATCTCCTAACACCATAAAGAATAAAGGCCAATCCAAAGAAATAAGAAGTACTATTTAATATGCCCTCTCCTTAAAATATTAAGGAAGTGTAAAAGTTGACCTATCAAATAACAACACTCAACTGGTTCTTTTCAAAGTTAGGCGATGACCTAATCCACAATTATGTGTATTTTTAATATCAAATATATTGCCAAAAATATGCCCCAAATTATATTTAGTGGATAGTGTGAATAAATATAATGATTTATAAAGTATATAATAAATTTTCACACTAGGAGTACTACACAAGTATATGTATCGTTTCAAGTAATATAGGATTTTCCTTAAAAAATCCAGTATTGATCACACGGTGAAAGCTGTAACTCTTAAAATTAACTTGCAAAAGAGACATATCCCATTAGTTAATTACATCTCAGGGATACCCTTGAATACTCAATAAAAGGATTCTTGTTGATGCTTTTGTGATTGACTAGTTGAAAAGGATGTGTCAAAGAAAATGGACCCCAATTTGGATTGAATTGGCTCTTCTAAGCCTATACCAAGTTGTAAGGGCAGAATCTTGCATCCAAAATGAATAGCAGCCAATCAAAAACTAAGGCCAAATGAGGTGACCAGGTCATCAAGCGAGATCTTGCCACCACATTGACGTCATTCTGAGCTATAATGGAAGAGGGCAAATCACCATATCCCAAACAGACAGAGAACTATCAGCTAAGGGAGGATAGAATTCACATAAACTTGTAACTTATACTTGCCAACATAAGTAGTAGGAGGCCAATGGAAAGTAAAGAGAGGTCCATGTTAGTAAGCTAAAGCGCTCTTACAAAAGGTCTAAAACCTCGTCTGAGTCAGGGAGCCTTCTAACATCCTAAGTAGTTTAAACAGCCACCTAAGTATAAATTAATTAATGTTTGGCTCACATTGAAGATGTTCCGAGGCGTCTTTATGATAGGGAGATGGCTATGCATGCAAACCTATCATAAATCTGGACTGAAAGCCATGCAAAAAATAAATGTAGTTTTGAGAAGTTCTGAAATTTTAATCAAAAGTCTTAGATTTTATCTTAATCTTTTATTTGGATTTTTTAGTAGACTTGGCTTACCTAATGTAATGAGAGCATTTGCATCACCTGCAGAGAGTGTTAGTATTTAAATCATTACTTGCTCCTTCCTTTTCATTCATTTTAGGCATTGCTCCCTAGAATAAAACACACCCATATATATGCAAGTGCACATGTCCAAACTCTAGTAAACTCACAAAGCTTCAGGTAAAAAATTCATGGCTAGGGAAACCAAACTACAGAGAACAATATCGAAAGATAAAAAATACTACATAGCACTCTAGTTTTAACCCATCACACCATTTAACAAAATTTGTCCTAATCATAGCGTCTAAATGCATGTGCAATGCATGGGGAAGATCTACCATATTACTTTGATGGTTAAAGATCCAAGGGATCTAATATTTGTCACTAAAAAGGATTTTTGAAAGTATTGTCCTCATGTAATAGTTATTTTACTAATTGCATAATTAAA
>NEWO01001537.1:38488-56726 GCA_003013225.1 Phalaenopsis aphrodite
AGTATAAATTAATTAATGTTTGGCTCACATTGAAGATGTTCCGAGGCGTCTTTATGATAGGGAGATGGCTATGCATGCAAACCTATCATAAATCTGGACTGAAAGCCATGCAAAAAATAAATGTAGTTTTGAGAAGTTCTGAAATTTTAATCAAAAGTCTTAGATTTTATCTTAATCTTTTATTTGGATTTTTTAGTAGACTTGGCTTACCTAATGTAATGAGAGCATTTGCATCACCTGCAGAGAGTGTTAGTATTTAAATCATTACTTGCTCCTTCCTTTTCATTCATTTTAGGCATTGCTCCCTAGAATAAAACACACCCATATATATGCAAGTGCACATGTCCAAACTCTAGTAAACTCACAAAGCTTCAGGTAAAAAATTCATGGCTAGGGAAACCAAACTACAGAGAACAATATCGAAAGATAAAAAATACTACATAGCACTCTAGTTTTAACCCATCACACCATTTAACAAAATTTGTCCTAATCATAGCGTCTAAATGCATGTGCAATGCATGGGGAAGATCTACTATATTACTTTGATGGGGTAATTAAAATTTGCTCATCCTAAAGATCTAGGGGATCTAATATTTGTCACTAAAAAGGATTTTTGAAAGTATTGTCCTCATGTAATAGTTATTTTACTAATTGCATAATTAAAATATAACCAATAATTAAGTGCAAGTTAATACATGTAAGATGACATATATTAGAGCACTTGAAACCTTAGCATAATCATACTCAATCATACTTGTGTTGATCCTAATGTAACAATCTACATTGCTCACTAAGATATGCTCTTGAGCAATGCCCAATATTTTATTAGGACCAACACTGAGCAACTCCACTAAAGGGAATGAATTGCCATTTAGGCAATTAAGGAATGCATATGCAAAGGCAAAGTGTTTCATTATCTTATGACCACCTTACAAATGTGATGTTGATCACAAGAAAAAACAAGCATTCCTTACCACACATATGGTGACATATGCTAATAACGAACACTAAGAGTATTGAAATGCAAATGCAATGCATACCACATGATCATGTATGAGTAATACTGTGCTCGATCACCTAGAGCATAGGACACTATAAGGCGAACACCTCTTATCCCAATGAAGGCAAAACACAGACACAAATTGAAAACATAGCATGTAATGTAGTAACATGCAAAAAATAATAATAGTGCTCAATGTTGAGAAGTGCCCACAATGACTGTGTCACCATGGAAGATAGAAAACACAACTCGCACACTAGAAGAGTTAAAAGGCTATAGAGCCTAGAAAAAATTCTTTAATCTTTTTAAAAACTCAGAGTCTTCAACTTGTCTATGTATATATAATCATTGTATGATTAAACTTTCTAAATAAACATCCTCTTGGATCATATAGAATGATCCGAAGATGAGAGGAATCAGAAAAGATAGAATATTCAACAAAAATAGTCAAACAAATTTTAAAAAGAAACAAAGAGAGCTTATTTAGAGGTAATCCTCTTATGATAGGTCGAAAGTATATGTCTTAAGAAGATCAGATTGATATACCTTGAAACACAATATCCATGAAGAAAGTCCCTACATAAGCCACCCATAACCAGAGAACCAAAATGAAAATTTTTGTTATAGGGATAAAAACACTCCCAAAGGAAAGTATCATTTTTGTTAATCACGTCATGGGAGATACCCAAGAATACTCTAAATAAAATGAGTCTTTCTTGCATTAGACTGAAAGGTCACCAAAAAAGGATAGTTATCTCATAGGAGCATCTCAATGCCTTCAAAGCTCTGGTCAAGCCACAGGGCAGAGAGTGAATCTCTCACATCCCAAATGGATAGTGGCTTATCAGCATATGAGGTACACACTATGCCTCCAAGGCCTAACCAAATCATAAGGGCAGAGGGAAAATTAGTGTATCCTAAAAAGGCAGCAACCTATCCACAATCAAACCATACGAGATGACATCAATAAGGTCACAAAAGTATGAGTGGCTTAAAGAGGCTCAAAAAAGAAGAGGTAAAGTAAGCTAATTTGGTTAGAGATAGCTGGGTTACGATACCTTAGATATGTTATCCCAATCTATCAGAACCCTAAGTTTACCTGATCGTGAAAATAGTCAACCCAACATAACCAAAGACTTTCTATCAACAATCCATGAATTGTGTCATCCAAGGAGACCTCGGCGAACCTAAAGTCAAAAGAAGGAAACTCCCAATCCTATGACCTATAAAGATATATATTACTGAGGTGGGGCATATGCTAGCTAAATAAATAACAAGACGCCATTGGAAGGAAGAGAAAAGATAGGTCCAACTACAAATTTTAAAATACTCACAATAAAGGTCTTACTCCCCATCTGAGTTGAGGAAAGCCTCTAATATCTTAAACAGGCTTGACAACCACCTAAGTAGAAATCCATGCTAGTCAAATCAGGTTGTCAAGGGCTTCACCTTGGAACATGCAAATATGATGTAATTATCTAATCATAAATGTGGAGTTCCTATTAATATGACTGAGCATATAATCTTGTTATGTAAATCATTTAAATATCGGTCAGAAGACCGTGCAGAAAAGAAAAGTTCAGGTTTTAAAATTTTAAAATGTTTTAATCTTAATATTTTGATTATTCTTAATATTTTATTAGGATAATTACAGAAAAATAATAATATTATGGTCCTTACAGATTCTAAGTTATATTTGTATGATTCTCAGACAAACTACAAGAAAATAAAGGTGGAAACAAGTCAAACACACTGCATAAAGTAAAAGCAAACCAAAAATGAAATAATAAATACAAACTAAGTGTAACTAGGTAGGCTAATATCCCAAAAAAAGGAAATAAGACAGTCAGGCTTTACATATAGATGTCTGGTCCTATACGTTATACAACAAATGAAATACAAAATTAAGATACAGGACACAAACATCTAATCCTGGTCCCCACTACGTGGTACCATGCTTTAAGCACCTGGGAAATCATGCCCATATCTTATTTACCCTTAAGGACTCTATTAAGGACTCTAAAAAGCACATATAAAAGTCCTAAAAAGAGAGGCCAAGGCTGCATGCAAATCATGTTAGCAAAACGCTATTTATATTCAATGTATTGAACCATGCCCGATCAGAGGAAAGCTTAACAACTCCTGCTGAAAAAGGTATTAGCATAAATCATTGTAACTCTTATCTTTTTGACATGGCTCCTTGCAAAGAGATTGCCCCTTTTACTAGAACGTAAGTTTCACACCTAATAAACACACAAAATAACAAAAAAGTGATGTTAGGCTAGGGTAAACAAACTATCTGACATTCTAGTCCTAGCCAAACATCATAAAAAAAGGTCCTAGCACAACTTCTAAAGGTGTGAACAGTGATTAGGTAAAGTCTAAGTGTATGATTTTGACGGGGTCACCACACCGACCTCGAGCTAAAAATCCAAGGGATCTAAAATGTGTCACTGGGAAGATGCCATTTTTTTAATAAGTGGTTTCACATATGGCCAAACTTATATATTTTTTAAATTAGGATAGAGGATACATAATAGAAAATATTAATTTTTATAATTTTAAAATAGGACAATTAAATACAGCCTCGTAAGGTGCAAATGACATAATTTAGAACCCTTAGATCCTTAGCACAGTCATGCACAAGTTGTTCATAATATGAAAATTTGCATTGCTAACTGAGCTATCCTCACGAATAATGCTTGTTTAAGTATTACAACCAACGAATAGGTCACTCATCCTAATGAGTACGATTTGCTATCAAGCAAATGGGTAATGCACATATAATATTGATACACCTAAAATATATAGTGTTTTTATACACATTTTTATACCTATTTTTGAGATATTGCACTTTAATGGAAGGTATTTGTATGTTTTTTTCCTTCAGATACAATTAAAAAGGTGAAAAAGGCAAAAATAGTGAAAAAGGATCAAATATAGAGTAAAAATTCAAAAAAAGTGCAAAATTATTTTGGCGCTTAAGCATCGGTGAAACAGAGAAGACCGCGCCTAAGCGTGAGAGGCCCCGCGCTTAAGCGCCAGTGATAGTGACTTGATGGGTTAATTCCTTTTGACAAATTTTGAAGGGAAATTTGAGGCACCAATTGGCTAAAGAGGGTGGTTATGACCACTAGAAACAAAAATATGGTTAAAAGACTCCTGAAAGGAGGCATCCTTGGGAGAATATGTCAAATTTGGATATATTTTGAAGGGAAATCAAGGGACCTCTTAGAATATTATGAAAAAGAGAGGCTTGAAACTCCTCAAGGGCTGCTTTGAGTCTCCTTAAGGGAAACTTTTAGTCTCCTCAAGGGAGGCTTCTAGTCTCAAGGGCTGCTTCTAGTCTCTTTAAGTGTTTTTTTATATTCTTCTTTGTTGTGATTTCTAAGAGAGACCGTAAGATGCCAATATCTATCTTTATTTTTATTTTAGTTTCTAACTTTTGAGAGTTAAGAATGATGTAAGAAGACAAGAGATTCAAAGGAACTTCAAGACATTGGTGGAGGATTTGAGATAAGTTTTAATCTTTTTATTACTACATTTGGTTTTAATTGAAACTTCTTGTTGGTTTGACAATGATTTCAGCTTCTAAACCAAAGGGTAGTTTTGTTTTCTCCATGAATTCTGATTAGTTTTCTTTAACTTTTCCTTAAAATGATAAGTAAATAAAGTATTGGATGAAAGTTGTGAAGAGTATTGATCTTTAATTTTGGAAGAAGTTGTGATGATTTAACTCCATGTACTTCATTTACTTCTTGATTTGGCACATCAAGATGTTAAAATTTGTTGGGAGAACATCTAAGGACCGGGATGGTATTGTCTTAGTCAACAATTGAAAAGAATCATATGAGATTTTATGTATGAGAATGTAAATCATATGATTGAGAGCAAATAAATAGGAAAATAATTGTTGAAAGGTGTAGATATAGTGGACTTCAATGTGACGGGTTAAAGCCCCCAACTTAGTTTATTGTTTTAGGTTTTGACAAGCGATGTTAGGCCCCAGGTGGAAGGAATTGAGGGAACTCTAGAGTGAGAGCTGGTATCTTTCCTGCCTAGTCGACCTTCAGAACTATTCAAACTTTAAATTAACCAATATTCTTTATAAAATCTCTAGTAAGGGTAAAGAATAATATTGATCCTATTTGGCACAACACAATTTTGCATACTTCCACAACTGAGTTCCTATACTTGTTACTACTTAATGATAAGGAAAAAAAAATATTTCATATTCAGTGCTTCTTATCTTACAAAAACTCAAGTTATCTTTAGAAGTTGTTATTATTTTGTCAAAATATCAAAAATACCAAAAAAATTGAACATTAATTAATGTGATAATATCTTTAGTTTAAGTAATTGTCTTTTTGAAATAAAGTTTGTTACTTAATAGTGCATATTGTGAACAATCCATGTGGGTTCGATATTCAAGACTTAATCAAATAGTCATATATTACTTGATAACGATATGTATACTTGCGTAGCATCCCAATATATATATATATATATAGACACACACACACACACACACAAACACACACACACACACACAAAGTAGGAAAGACATGTGGAGAATAAAATTGCATACATTGTTATACCATTGCGTATAAACAATCGAGATCAAGTTTTTGGCGCTGTTGCTAGGGATTGAAATTAAGAAAAATTGAAAATTAGGTTTGTAATTTAGATTTCAATTGAAATTAGGATTGAAATTAAATTTTATTTTAATTTAAAACAAAATTTCTATTTTTAGAATGCTTTATTTAAACTTTATGAATTTTTTTAAGAATATTTTAGTGTTGTGTTTTTATATCAAGTATCTAACTTTTGTTTTATGTTAGTGTATGCATAGTTCAGGTTCTGAATGACTAGTGCCCTACGATTTTGAATTAGAAAGAACTATTAAGAAAATTAGAAAAAGAAAATAAAAATAAAAATTTTGAAAAATCTAAAAAAATTACATAAATGGTAGATTAAAATAATCAAAATGATGAAATTCATTAAGAATTTAGACCATTAAGAGATTATGCTAACTTCCTTGTAGTATTCAAAAACCTACTATAATGGCTAATTCATTAGAGTTTAAACCTGCAATTATCCGAATAGTATCAAATAATTAGTTTGGGGGATCACCAAGTGAAGATCCAAATTTACATCTTGCCATTTTTTTAGAATTGTGTTCTACATTTAAATACAATGGTGTATCAGATGATGCTATACGAATTAGGTTATTTTCTTTCTCATTGAGGGATAAAGCTAAGATATGGTTGCATTTGTTAGCACCTGGATCTATCATAACTTGGGGTGATTTGACACAAAAATTCCTTACTATATATTTTCCACCATAAAAAATTGCAAAGCTTAGAAATGATATTACATATTTTAATCAGTTTGAAGGGGAATCTATTTATGAAGCATGAGAATGATTTAAAGAACTCTTAAGAAAGTGTCCACACCATGTTATACCAGATTGGTTAATAATTTAAACTTTTTATAATGAATTAGCTGGGTCTCTTAGATCTATTATCGATGTCGCTACTGGTGGTTCATTGATGTCAAAAAATTTCATGAAGCATATGCTTTAATTGAATAAATGGCTACCAATTATTTTCAAAGGCCTTCTGAGAGGGTAAATCTTAAAAAAGTAGCCAATATTCATGAATGTGTTGCATTTACTATGTAGCAAATCAAGTTGCTACAATTTCAAGGAAGTTAGACCAATTTGGAATGAATTTTTCTCAACCAATTCCTATGATTGAAGAGAATTCATTAGCTCAAATGGTAGATTCTTAAGCATCATTAGAGACTTTGAATGCATTAAATAACAAGCCAAATAACCCATATTCAAATTAGTTTAACCCAGGCTGGAAGAACCATCCTAATTTTAACTGGAATAATACTTCAAATGGTAATAATCAACAATGGGGTAGCAACCAAGTAAACTCATTTGGAGGTGACCAAAGGAAAATATGTTGAAATTTTCATACCTATTTTACACTAATTTTGATGATATCGCACTTTAAAGAAAAGTATTTTTGATGTTTTGTTGTAAGAATGATGAACTAGGGTCATTGGAGCAAAAATATGCAAAAATGAGTGAATTTGGAGTGAAATGGACCAAAACGTGAAGATTTAAACTAGGGCGTCGACGGCGAGAATTTCTCGAGACTCTAGATTAAATATTTTAGAAGGCCCGCCGACGATGCCTCGAGGCTGCCGACGGCGAGAGCAACAGTTATGTCCAAAAATGCATTGGATGTGGACGATTTTGGAGAGATGCTTAGGCAACACTTGGGAAAACTCATCCACAACTTTAAAAGAAGATTTTGAACAGAAATTGGAGAGAGACTAGAGATCCAGAAGGTCCAAGGAAGAGGTCTTGGAGGTTAAAGAGATTCTAGTAGAGAGTCTAATTGTGAGGAATTCTTTGAGAGATTATAAGAGCAGAGGGAAAGTGAGAGATTTCTTCCTCCTTGCCGCTTCGAATAGAAATTCTATGTGCTGTAAAGAAAGGAAGAGATTCAGAGGAACTTTGAGGAGTTTTCTTGGGGAGGAATTAGAGATAAGTGTTATTTACTTGTTGTAGTTTGTATGACTTTGCTTTTATATATGAATTCTGAGTTTTGTTGTGTCTTCCCCATGAGTTCTGAGTAGTTTTCTCTATCTTTCTCCTTGTTTTAAGATTTGTGAAATGGTAATTTGAGTTGTTTGAGCCATGAAAATGTTAAAGAAATTGTGATGATCATTTCACTTCAATTTTAATTTACTTTTAATATGGCCCATTGATTTGTTAAAATATGTTGAGTTTTACAAGTAAAGTGAAGATTACATCCATGATTCAAGGAGGTCAAAGCCCTTAGAAATTGGGTGCAAATAAATAGGGAAATAAAATTATCGGGCGTAGAATTGGAGATTTTAGAGTGACAGACTAAAATCCTCAATTCAGTCCTATCGTTTATGTGCTGAAGTGTAGATGTTATCCCTCAGGTGAGGGGAACGTGGGAGCTCCGAAGTGAGAGCCAATATCCTCCCAGCCTACCCGTAGATTCAGTTAAAAAGTGTAGGATTAGTCAATGTTCTTTATGTCTGGACCAAAGGGTAAAGAGTAGGTATGCTCTTATTTGGCACAATACAATTTGAACTGATTCACTTTATCCATTCACAATAATTTCTTGTCAAGGAGAACTATACTTTCTTATAAATTGAATATCACATTAAAAACTTTATTAGTATAATTAGTTATTTAACAACTATTAAAATTACATAGTTATTTCAATTGCCTATTAGTGATAGATAAGCAATTTGAATTCCATTGTTAGTGATTAAGTGTTATTTTTCTAAAATCTAGGTTTGTAGTTCTAATATTACTCCCTATGGGATCGATATCTAGGACTCTATTAGTGCCCTATATTACTTGAGCGATACATATACTTGCATTGATAAGTGTGACTTTACCATTATTAAATATTTTATATATACATCTTTATCAAATTTATAACCTTATTAAGTATTTGGTGTTGTTGCTGAGGAATTAAATCTTTTAGCAGCAGTATTAAATACTTGTATTTTTAAGCATATATAAAGTCACTGTCAAGTTTTTGGCGCTGTTGCTGGGGAGTAGACAAGAATCATAATTAGAGTAACAGACAAATTATGACTATTAGAAAATTTTTACTTTAATTGCAAATTATTTTCATATTTAATTAACTATTTTTCTTTGTATTGATTTCAAATTATATGCGTAAATTTGGACCTGAAAATCTTATCCCCTACGATTCGAAATTAGAACGCACTGTTAGAAAAATTAGAAGACTGAGACGAGAACCTAGAAATTTTGAGATAATTGAAAACAACATGAACAATTAAGGAATAGAAAATGAACACCAACCTAGACCCTTACGAGATTATGCAAATCCTACAGCTGATGAAATTCACATATCTATCCAAAATCCTGATGTTGCTGCTAATTTATTTGAGCTTAAACCTGTTATTATCCAAATGGTACAAAACAATCAATTCAGAGGTACACCAAATGAAGATCTTAATTTACACCTCACTAGTTTTTTTAGAACTGTGTGCTACCTTTAAATATGACAGAGTTTTAAGCGATGCTGTTAGACTTAGAATTTTTCCTTTTTCACTTTAGGATAAGACTAAGATATGGTTAAATTTGTTAGCACCTGGATCTATTAGAACTTAGGTAGAATTTTCACAGAAAATTCTATCCAAATATTTCCCTCCATCGAAAACTGCTAAACTTAGAAATGACATAACATCGTTCTGTCAGATTGATGGAGAGTCGATATATGAAGCTTGGAAGAGATTTAAAGATCTTCTTAGGAAGTGTTCTCATCATTCATTACCAGATTGATTGATAATTCAAACTTTTTATAATGGATTAGTGAGATCACTTAGATCGATTATAGATGTTGCGGTTGATGGTTCTTTAATGTCAAAAACTTTTGATGAGGCTTATTTGTTAATAGAAGAGATGGCTACTAATAATTTTCAATGGCCCTCATCCTAAAAGAGTAGCTAGTATCCATGATTCTGATGCAATATATATGTTAGCTTCGCAGATTGCTGCAATATCAAAGACATTAGATCATTATGGAATGAATTATTCTCCAACACCTACTATGATGGAAGAGAATTCATCTGGGCAATTTATGGATGTTCAACCTTAGTATGAGACTTTAAATGCTATCAATAGACCCAACAATCCTTATTCATACTATTATAACCTAGGTTGAAAGAATTATTGAAATTTTAATTGGAATAAAAATTCTTCTACAAATCAACAATGGGCGAACAACCTAGTAAACCCATTAGGAAATTCATCCAACCAAGGAAATATTAATTATATACCTTCTTATCCTCCAGGATTTAACAGTAACACTCAAACTAAGGAAAAGAAGTTGTCTATGGAAAAGATGATATTAAACATGGGTCAACAATTGCAGAATCAAGGAAATCAATTATAAATTCAAGGAAATCAAATACAAAATCAAGGAGCTGTTATTAAGAATATTGAAAATCAATTAGGGCACATCGCTGATGCGCTTAGTAATAGAACATTAGGAACTTTTTCTATTACTGTGGACCCAAATCCTAAGGATCAAGGAAAAGAACAAATAAAAGTGATACAATTATGAAGTGGAAAAGAATTGAAAACAAGAGTACAGAAAAAAATGAAAACTGAGAAAGAGAAAGTGGATATGAAAAAAGAAAAGGATCATGAATACCTAGATTTAGACTATCCACTTACACCAACGAAAATTACTGTGGAGAAACCCCCACCACCATTTCCTCCAAGATTGAAGCAACACAAACATAATAAAAAATTTTCTAAGTTTTTAGAAATTCTTAAGAAATTAACGGTAAATATTCCCTTCGTAGAAGCTTTAGAGCAAATGCTTAATTATGTGAAGTTTATGAAAGATATTCTTAACAAGAAAAGGAATTTCAGTGATAATGAAACTGTTGCACTTAGCGAAGAGTTTAGTGCAATTATTCAGAAAAAGCTTCCTAAAAAATTAAAAGATCCTGGTAGTTTCACTATACAGTGTGCTATTAGTGAAAAATTTTATGGATGAGCTTTATGTGATTTGGGAGCCAGCATTAATCTTATGCCTCTATCAATTTTCAAAAGATTAGGATTAGAAGTTTCACCTACTTCTGTAACTCTTCATTTAGCGGATCGTTCAATTACTTATCCTAAGGGAGTTATAAAAGATGTGTTAGTAAAAGTTGATATATTTATCTTTCCTGTGGATTTCATTGTTTTAGATATGGAGGAATATAAAGAAATACCTATCATTTTAGGGAGACCATTTTAAGTTACTGGAAAAGCTATGATATATGTTCAAAAAAGAGAATTGACTATGAGAGTTAACGATTAAGAAGTAACTTTTATCATTGCAAAATCTATGAAATACCTTGCTATTGAAAGAGATAATGAATGTTTTCGCATAAAAATTAGTGAAAATCTATTGAATGAGTATTTTAAAGAACATTTTGAAGATAAAGAAAAATTTGAAGATAGTGATGAAGTTATTTTGGACCAGATAGAAAATGAAGAATTAGATTATGTTCAGGGAAGATTTGAGATGCTGGATATTACAGAAAATGCTGATAAGAATCTAGTACCATTAATTTTAAAACCACCTGAACTTGAGTTGAAAATATTGCCTAACTACTTGAAGTATGTCTTTCTGGGAGACTCATCTACATTACCAATTATTATATCTTCAGAATTAAATGATTTGCAAGAGTATAGACTGTTAGATACATTAAAAAAATATAAGAAAGCATTTGGTTGGGACCTAGCTGATATTAAAGGAATCAGTCCTTTGATCTGTATGCAGAGAATTATACTAGATGAACAACATAAACTAAGAGTTGATCCACAAAAGAGATTAAATCCAATGATGAAAGGAGTAGTTAAGAAGGAAATGTTGAAATGGTTAGACACTGCAATTATATATCATATTTCAAATAGTGCTTGGGTAAGTCTAATTCATTGTGTTCCTAAGAAAGGAGGAGTGACTGTTGAAACAAAAGAGAATAATGAATTAATACCTATCAGACAAGTTACTAGGTGGCGTATTTGCATTGATTATAGAAAATTAAACACTACCACTAGGAAAGATCACTTCCCTTTACCATTTTTAGACCAAATAGTAGATAGACTTGCTGGGCACAAATATTTTTGTTTTTTAGATGGATATATTGGTTACCATCAAATTCCTATTGCTCCTGAGGATCAAGAAAAGAAAACATTTACTAGTCCTTTTAGAACTTTTGCTTTTTGAAGAATGCCTTTTGGATTATGTAATGCACCTACAACATTCTAGAGATGTGTGATGTCTATATTTAGTAAATTAATTGATGATGGATTGAAAGTATTTATGGATGATTTCTCTGTATTTAGAATATCATTTGATGCATGCTTAAATTATCTTGAAAAATTTTTGGATGTATGTGAAAGAACTAATTTAGTTCTAAATTGGGAGAAATGTCAATTTTTGGTTACAGGAGTAATTGTGTTAGAACATAAAATTTCAGAAAATGGTATGGAAGACCCTGCAAAAATTCAAGTTATATCTAAACTAACACCTCCTACTAATGTAAGAGAGGTTAGGAGTTTTCTTAGACATGTTGGATTTTATAGGCATTTTATTAAATATTTTTCAAAAATTACTAAACCTCTATGACAACTTTTAGAAAATGACAAAAAATTTGAATTTACTAAATACTGTTTAAATGTCTTTGAGTTATTAAAGAAAAAATTAATCACAGCCTCTATTATAGTTTAACCTAACTGGGAGAAACCATTTGAACTGATGTGTGATGCTAGTGATTATGCTATTGGAGCAGTTCTTGGACAAAGGTATGAAAAGATTTTTAAAGTTATACACTATGCTATAAAACTCTTAATGATGCTCAAATTAACTATACTGTTATAGAAAAAGAGTTACTGGCCATTGTGTATGCTTTAGGAAAATTTAGATCTTATTTAATTGGGACTAAATGTGTTGTGCACACTGATCACTCTGCTATTAAATATCTGATGCAAAAGAAGGATGACAAACCAAGGTTAATTAGATGGATACTTTTGATGCAAGAATTTGATCTTGTGTTTATTGATAGAAAGGGAACTGATAATCAAATTGCTGATCATTTGTTGAGATTAGAAAATCATGAATTATCTGACACCGACAATGAAATTACAGACAGTTTCCCTGATGAACAACTTTATAATATTAATGAGTGGAAAATACCATGGTATGTTGATATTGTTAATTATATTGTAAGTAATATGTTGCCACCCATGCTGACATTGCAACAATAAAGAAAATTTATTCATGATGCGAAAGCATATTTTTGGGATGTGCCATATTTATATAAATAATGTAAGGATCTTATTATGAGAAGATGTGTACTTTATGAAGAAACTGAGTTAATCATTCAGAAATGTCATGATTCTGAATTTGGATGACATTTTGGGATTGATACAACTGCTTATAAAATTTTACAAGCTGGATTTTTTCGGTCTACCATCTTTAGAGATGTTTATAGATACATAAGAACTTGTGATCAATGTCAACGAGTAGACAATACATCTAGAAGAAATGAAATGCCTCTGACTTTCATGTTAGAAGTTGAGATCTTTGATGTTTGGGGATTAGATTTTATGAGACAATTTATTCCTTCATTTGGGAACTTATATATATTAATTTCAGTAGACTACATTTCAAAGTGGATTGAAGCACAAGCTTTACCTCGTTGTGACACTAAAAGTGTTTTAAGATTTTTAATGAAAAATATTTTCAATAGATGTGAAATGCCGAGAATGATTATCACTGACGGAGGATCCCATTTTAGGAATAAATATATTCAGAGATTGGCAAAAAAGTTTAATATTATTCATAGAATCTCTACTGCCTATCACCCTCAAACTAGTGAGTTAGCTGAAGTTTCTAATAGAGAGATTAAACAAATACTTGAGAAGACTTTAAACTCTAGTAGAGTAGATTGGTCCACTAGACTGGATACCACATTATGGGCTTATAGGACTGCTTATAAAACTTCTATTGGAATGACTCCTTACAGGCAAATTTTTTGAAAGAATTATCGCTTACCAGTAGAATTGGAGCATAAAGAATATTGGGCGATTAAAGAATTCAATTATAATTTGAAAGATGTTGGTAAAAAGAAATTGTTACAATTAAATGAATTGGAAGAATTAAAAAAAGAATCTTATGATAACAACAAAATTTATAAGAAGAAACTAAATTTATGGCATGATTGGAAGATTAACGAAAAGAACTTTGAACCAGGACAAGAAGTTTTGCTTTACAATACAAGGCTAAAGTTATTCTCTGAGAAATTGAAGTCTCGTTGGTTAGGACCTTTTACTGTGACTCAAGTTTATACTTACGGAGCTGTTGAAATTGAAGATCAAAAGACTGGAAACAGATTAGAAGTAAATGGACACAGATTAAAACCAAATTTTGAGGGTAAAAGACCAAATTTTAAGAAGGTTTTAATGATTAGTCAACCTTAATAATACCTGAATAGGTCGGACTGACGTCATTAAACCAAGTGCTTTATGGGAGGCAACCCATAGTTATCTTTATTTTTATTACGATTATATTAGTTTTATTTGAAATTATCATTAGTTTGTGGTAGTATTAAACTCTACTACTCTTATTTACCCTTGAATCATCATAAAAATTGGATCCATAGAGAAAAATTGGAGCCCATTCAGACCAGAGTGAAACTGTGCAATTTTTGCCTTAGGCACCGACGGTGCCATCGATGCCATCGACAATGCCATCGACACCACCGATGGTGAGTTTTTCTCCAGAGTCCAGGCAATTAAATTCTAAAGGCTCTCTGACGGTGCCCTCGACGCCGCCGACGGCGAGACCAACGAGATGACGGTTTCTGGAGTTTGAATGGGCAGTTTTTGGCGGTTTTATGCGGGAGTTACTCCTTTAAACTTCCAAATTCGATTCTTAAGTTCATATTTCCCCCAAGAACGAAGTGAAACTCCACCAAATTCATCCCTATGGCGTCCAATTCTCCTGAAAACCTTAGAATGCGAGTGTTCAACCGGAGAAAGTTCATTAGTGCGGAGGCTCAGCGAATTTTCAACAAGGTACTGACAAAGAAAAGATTAATCAAGGAACGAGGATTTGTAAATTGATGATTTAATAATCCATCGATGGTAATTGAAGAGATGATAGTGCGGTGAAGATGGGAAGTGCTGTGCTACACTGCAGCCGCCGTAGTTGTTCTTGTTGTGAAGGAATTTTATGCTAATTTACATGGAATCAACCAGGGAGTCGTCTATGTGCAGGATAGATGAATAAATTTTACTCCTGCATGGATCAATGAATTATATATGATCGAGAACATTCCTATCTGCCATTATTCCAACTTCATCTCGACAAGAAAAGAGATGAATGAAATTTACCAATATTTAATGGACGAAACTGAAGGCTGGGAAATGAGAGAAAACAGGTATGTTAGTTTTTGTACAACATTTCTAAATCCCGTTTCTAAACACTGGAACTTCTTTATTTCTGCAAAACAGTTATCGACGATGAGGATTGGTAAAGTTTCTAAGGAAACTGCTATTCTGAATTACTGCATTCAAATGGGACTATCGATCAATATTGGATCTATAATTGTGAAGTCTGTTTTGGGTCTGATCATTCATGGATCAACTTATAGGCTTGGACATCCTTCCACAATTTTCTTACTTTGCATTCAGTTCTAAGTATCCTTTGAAAATTGGAAAAAGTTACTTCTACCTTGGAAGCCTTTTGACCCAACTGAGACATTCACAGCCAATGAAGATGAAAATGATATGACTATTATGGTGGATCAATCGTCTCAAAATTTATTTCCTATTCAACCTTTAGTTCTGCACAAGACACTAGTATATCGAAGACATTTTTCTCACTCTAGATATATCGAAGACAGTTTGATAGGGTTGATGAGAAGGATGAAATAGATTGAAGAGGACTCTACTGAAGAATTTCAATACCAACCCTTCTATAACCTCTTCGTTCATGTAAAATCAATGGGTGATCTAAGAGGATAATCTAGCACTGAATCTAAAGAATAATATATTTACATTGCTACTTATCTGTCTATGTGTGTAATTTGGTTTGAACTTTATGTTTGCTTTGCTTTAGAATTTTGCTTTTAGATCTCTGTATAGTTGAGACTGAGCATAGGATGTTTATTTACAGCTTTTTGAGTGTTGTGGCTAGGATTGCGACGCTGAATTAATGTATTAAGGTTGAGAAAATACAAAACTTAGGTGTGTCGTGTAACATATATTATAACCCTTGGATTTTATATATAATTGTGATGTTTTATGTTGTGAAAGTTTATTTGTGGTTAGTACATCATTTAATCACTTAAAATTATGTCTATAATGATCAAACGGATGTCGTTGAGGCTTGAACTTAATCAAAATCGCAAAAAATCCAGAAATTGAACCAATTCAATAGAGCTCACCGACGGCGCCCTAGACGCCGCCGATGATTGATTTTTCCTGAGACTTAGGATATTAATTCTATAGAGTTTGCTGACGGTGCCGAAGACCAAGCCGACGACAAGATCCTGAAAAAAAAACCTTTAACCACGATTTTAACTAGTCAATCATCACTATTCATCATCCCCTTCCTTTTAAAAACGTAACTTTTGACCTAAGGCTTGAGAGATCTTGGATTTGGGGGCAATTTTAAAGCATTTAGACACCATATTTGATCATCTCTTGGTAAGAGCTTCACTCCAAACTAAAAATATTTGATTTTCTCCATGAGTTTCTTCCATATTGAGAAGATCCAAACATTTGAGAATGTGAAGAAAATATTGGGAAGAAATTCATGGAATTTAGTTTTGAACTCTTAGAATTACTCTTAGAAGCCATTATTTGCATATTTGAAGTATGTTTTAGTATTTTTATATAATTTTGATTAAATTTAAATGGATCCACAGCAAAAGAGGTGACTTGAATTCGATGAGTTTCGCTTCGTTAATGCGAAGGCTGGATCGAGGTTTACTTCAGTGTTTGAAGGAAAGAAATGTATACAAGATTGAGTTTTTAAGAGTCCTGGAGGAGAAATTGAACGAGTTATTACTGAGCGGAGGTGGGAAAACTTCTGTTACACCACCAATAAGGCTGCTACAAATATTGTGAAAGAGTTTTATGCCAACGTGTTCTGTTCTATGGGCGGAATCGTTCAAGTGCGGTGATTTTCTGTTAAATTTAGTGTTGTCTGCATTAACAACTTTTATGAAGTCCTTGACTCCTATAATTTCCACTATGAAACCTTCAGTATGATGGAAGGCCCGCTAAATGATGTGATCAACTTTCTAACTTATGGGAAAGGAACATGGAAGATAAAGCAATGAGAACGGGTAAATTTTTCTGCTTCCATGTTAAATGCCATATCTAAAGCGTAGCACTAGTTTATTTCCTCTACTCTGTTATCGATCTATCACCATAGTGAGGTAACAAGAGATAGAGCTATTCTCAATTTTTGTATTCAGAATAATAGAAATATAAATGTGGGGAGAATCATTTTTAAGAATATATTGACCACGACAATGAGTGAAACAAGGACATCCTAGCCTCATTTGTGCACTTTGCCAACTTTCTGGAGTGGAAGCTGGAGATGATGAGGAATGGGTTTACCCTATGAAACCCATTAGTAAAGCTAATTTAAAGACATATGAATCCCACAAAAAATGGAAAACTGGGAGTAAGAGTCAAGAACCTTCTACTAGTAGAGATATCCCCTCTACTAGTTATGACCTTCAACCTTCTAGTTTCCCTACCCTTACTGATTTAATGAATGAGTTGACCTTGCAGCGAAAGAGTATAGAGCTAATAAATGAAAGGATTGGATGTTTAGAACGTAGATATGATTATGATAATGAGTACCTACAGAGGCATTCAGATTTTGAGATAGCTTACTACGAAGCTCAGGCCCGACACTATAGAGGTGAGCCTTATGTTACTTTTCCAGAATGCCCCTGATATACTCAGTATCAGCCCAATCCACCTGCTGACCAAGGATAACAAGACATAGTTTGGGATTTTTGTATCTGAATGTAATTGATGTACTTGTACTTGTACTTTTTTTTTTAATTTTTGTAATAAAAATGGATGTTTGTGTGTGTTTGTACTTTCATTTTTATTGTTATGTTGTAATTGGATAATTTTAATTGTTGTTATAATTGTTTGTGTGGTAGTTGAACTTTGTTAAATTGTAATGTGATGTGATTTTCATTTTTGCATTTTAATTATAATTGTTTTGTTTAGTATTGTGGATGTGTTAGTGAAATATTGTGTTTGTTTAATATTTAGTTTTGTACTTATTCCAACATTTCATTACCCAGCAAATTCTCTAATGATTTATATGTATAGAAAGCTTCTAATGTTACAGACGAGGTATAGTAGAAATTTTGAGAAGGACTGCAAAAATTTCAGAATGATGAAAATGCCTAAAATACTGAGGTATGATTTATATTTAAATTTTTTTCTTTCCACTTGTATCATTTCATATTGAAAAATTTAAGTTTGAGGGAGGGAAGAAAATGATTAACTATTAGATGTTCTCTATTTAAATATTTTCAAAAATTATTAACATGATTTTATGTAGTGAATTTAATTCAAGTAACTATATTTTGTAGATATTAAATATTATG
>NEWO01001537.1:64706-84778 GCA_003013225.1 Phalaenopsis aphrodite
ATTTGACTGTTGGAAGAGGACTCTGGAGGATTACAAATGAAAGGCAAGTCAACTTTTCCACTTCAAAGTTAAATGCCACCTCAAAGGCATGACATTATTTTATTTTAGCTCGTCTACTGCCGACTAATCATTTTAGTGAAGTTACTAGAGAAAGAGTGACGTTAAATTATTATATTCAACAGTTTAAGCCTATCAACATTGGGGCACTTATCTACCAGACTATCATCAGTTCTGCTACTGCTACTACTACTGCAAGTTTGAGATTTTCCTCCTTAATCTTTTCTTTGTGTGAACAAGCAGGAGTTAGATATGATAGTTGGGAATAAATGCTGCTACCTCTAAAGCCCATTACTAGTGTGAATGTGAAATCATATTCGGAGCACTCTATTTTTGGGTAGAAAGAGGGATTTTCACGGAGTTATGGAATGGTAACGTCTTCTGCTTCTACCTCTGGTGCTTATACATCTAGACCATCTACTACATCTAAAGGTCAGCCTACTGAATCTCAGGATCAATTATTGAAGAGAATGATGGATAATATTAATTTTACCACAGATAAGGTACAAAATTTAGAAAATTTTGTAGATCAGATTGAATGATATGTCAGAGAACATAGTGATTATGAGGAGAAATATCACTCATCTTTGGAGAGCCCAATTATGGGTAACCAAAGAGTGGAATTCCCTTCATATCCAAAATATCTTGATTATGAGCCTGCAATTTTTTTGGATAGCGATGTGACACACAAAAAATATATGCATTTTTAGCTCATATTTTATACTCATTTTTGGTGATATTACACTTTAATGGAAGATATTTTCTATGTTTTATTGCATGTTGTTAATTTTGAGGACTTGGAGCAAAAAGGAAGCAAAAAGAATTGAATTTGGAGGAAAAATGGAGAAATTAAGAATTTGTTCAATGTCGACGGTGTCGTTTGACAAAGACAAAGGAATTAAATAGATGGCTTATGGCGATGATGACGTCAGTGTTGGTGCAGAACCCGTTTCTAGAAGATTTGACAAATTTAGACACTTTTTGAAGAGATTTTGGATGCACCTATTGGAGAATCGACCTAGGTTCTATTTAGGACCAAAATTTGATAAGAAATTGCCCCCCTCGCACCATTTCAACTTCTTCCACTCATTTCAATTTTTCTCTTCACACACCTACATTCCACTCCATTTCACATCATTAGTGAGTTATTGTTTTTATAGTCTTTAGTTGTTGTGGTGAGTTTAAGTGTGAATTCTTCTTTAAGAAGTGTTGGAGAGGAAAAGAAGTAAGATAATTCTTCTTCCTACATTTCCTAAGAGAGACTACAAAGGATTTGTTTTGAGAAAGAGTTTTAGATAAGTGTTATTTGCTTATTATTATTGTATGAACTCTATTTTATATATGAAATTTGTGTTTTATTATATCTTTCTCATAAAGTCTGAGTAGATTCTTTTATCTTTCTCCCTACTCTGAGATATGATGAAATGAAGAGATAATGTAGATGTGCCAATGTTAAAATTTTAAAATAAATTGTGATTATTTTTCAACTCCGCTCTTAATTTGCTTTTCAATCTGGCCAATTCAATGTTAAAATATGTTGTGAAACATATGATCCGGAAAATGGAGTATGAGTTCTACAACAGAGTGAGAATCACATTTAAGTCCATGAAGGAGTAATTTTTTCATGGAATTAAGCACAAATAAATAGAGAAATATACTTTGTTGGGTGTAGAATTGGAGATTTCTAGGGTGACAGACTAAAAATCCCCAATTTGATCTTAGTGTTTAAGAACTAAAACGAGAGTTAGCCTTTAGGGGAAGGGAAGTGCGAGCTCTGGAGTGGGAACCAGTATCCTCCTAGCCTAGCCACAGATTTAGGGACTAAACATAAGATTAGCCAATGATTTTCTATAACACTGAATCAGGGTAGAGAATTAAAATTTCTCCTATTTGGTACAATACAAATTTAAACCTTTTATCTCATCTCATTTCACCAAAAACTCATTATAGTGGGAAAGATGCTTTTTCATATTAGAAAACTTCATCACATAAGCATAGTTTAGCAGTTATTAATTTTAAAACTTGCTTTTAAATTCTGCTAGTAGTAAATAATTTAGCTTTAATAATATCTTAAAATTTCAAAATTAGTGACAACAATTTTGTTTGATTTCTGTAAATTTCCTTGTTAATTTATCATTTTAAATTTAAACCTTCCTCGTGGGATTGATTTTTTAGACTTAAACAGAAAGTCTTATATTACTTGATAACAATACGTATACTTGCGTAGAATCCAAACTTTAAGTACTTAACGTAATTATTCATAAAATACCACATCAAGTGTTTGATGTCGTTGCAAAGCGGAGTTAACTTTATAAATTTTACACAACTATATTTTTCGGGATCAAGTTGTTGGCGCCGTTGCCAGGGAAGGTAACGGTAAATTAAATATATTTAGTAAATTATGAAATTTAGAGATAAAAATATACAAAATACAAAATATCAAAAAAATTATAAAATCAAAAAATCCAAAAATATATAACTATATTTAAGAGTATTTTTAAGAAATTTTTCTTTTCTTATTATATTTGTTTATGCAAAATATTGGATCTGAAGGTTTAATACCTTACAATTCATAATTAGAATGTACTAATAGCAAAAATTAGAAAAAAAAACAAAAAGAAATTAAAATTTTGAACAAAATAGTGAATAACTTAGATAATTAAATAAATAAAAATTGACAAAGACCTTTAAAAGATTATGTTAATCCAACAGGAGATGAACTTCACTTAACTATTCAAAATCCTGATGTTGCTGCTAATTCATTTGATCTTTAACTGCTATTATCCAAATGGTACAAAATAATCAGTTTGGATGAACACCTATTGAAGAACCTAACTTACATCTTGTTAGTTTTCTTGAGATTTGTGCTACTTTTCAATATGACAAAGTGTCTAATGATGTTGTTAAGTATAAACTTTTTCCTTTTTCATTAAGGGATAAAGCCAAAGCTTGGTTAAACTCATTAGCACCTGGATATATCAGAAATTGGGAAGAACTATCACAAAAATTCTTGGCTAAATATTTTGCACCCTCAAAACTACTATGCTTAGAACGGTATTACATCTTTTTGTCAGTTTGAAAGGGAATCGATATATGAAGCTTGGGAAAGATTTAAGGAGCTCCTTAGAAAATTTCCACACCATGTTTTACTAGATTGGTTAATGATTCAAACTTTTTACAATGGATTAGTAGGATTACTTAGATCTACTATAGATGCTGCTGCAGGTGAATCTTTAATGTCAAAACCTTTTGATGAAGCTACTCTTTAATAGAAGAAATGACTACTAATAATTTTCAATGACCCTCAAAATGGGAAAATTCTAAAAGAGTAGCTAGTATTCATGAATCTGATGCAATGTCTATTTTAGCATCTCAAATTGCTGCTATATTGAAAAAGATTAATCAAATTAGAGTGAGCTATTCTCAAATACCACCAATATTAGAGGAAAATTCACTAGGATAGATAATTGATACTCAATCATCATATGAAACTTTGAATGTTATTAATAATCGAAATAACAATCCTTATTCTAATTATTACAGTCTTGGATGGAAAAATCACCCTAATTTTAGTTGGAATAATTATAACAATTCAATGAACTCCTCAGGAAAATTAAATAATCAAGGAAATCCTAATTATCAACTTTATTATCCTCTTATATTTAACTCTAACCCTAATGCACAAGTTAAGGAAAAGAAGTTAACGATAGAAGAGGTGATGTTGAATATGGGAAATCAAATACAAAATCAAGGGGCTGCTATTAGAAATATTGAAAATCAATTAGGACATATTGCTACTGCACTTAGTAACATACCTTCAGGAAATCTTTTGACTATGTTAAAGTTAATCCCAAAGATCAAAATAAAGAACAAATTAAAGAATTCAATTACAAAGTGGAAAAGAAGTTGAAACAAGAATCCAAAGAGAAACAGAAGTTGATGAGGAGAAGGAAGAGATGGAAAGTGACTATAATGAAAATGAACAAACACAAGTTCCTTCGAAAAAACCACTACATTCTTTTCCTCAACAACTAAAACAAAAGAACAAAAAAAATAATTTATAAAATTTTTGGAAATACTTGAAAAGAAAACGATAAACATTCCTTTCATTGAGGCTTTGGAACAAATGCCAAGTTATGTGAAATTTATGAAAAATGTACTAAACAAGAAAAGGAAGTTTGCAGATCATGAGACTGTTGCACTTAAAGAAGAGTGTAGCACTATTACCTAGAAAAAGCTTCCTGAAAGGTTAAAAGATCCTGGTAGTTTTACTATACTTTGTGCAATTAGTGAAAAGTTTTATGGAAAAGCTTTATGTGATTTAGGAGCAAGTATCAATCTTATGCCTCTATCAATTTTTAAACGTTTAGATTTAGGAGAGATTTCCTCTACTACTGTAACTCTTTTGTTAGTTTATCAATCAATCACTTATCCTAAAGGAGTTTTAGAAGATCTATTAATAAAAGTAGTTAAATTTATTTTTCCTATAGACTTTATAGTATTAGCTATGGAGGAAGATAAAGAAATTCTTATTATTTTGGGAAAACTATTTCTTGCAACAGGGAGAGCTGTGATAGATGTGCAAAATGAGAATCAATAATGAGAGTTAATGATTAAAAATTAAAATTTAATATTGCAAAATCTATGAAATATCCTACAATAGAAAAAAATGATGAATGTTTTAGGATGGAAGTTGTTGATTATCTAAGTAATGAGCAATTTAACAAAGAAAATTTAGTGAAAATGAGGATGAAATAAAAGAAGAAAATTTTGATTATATTCAGGACAAATTTGAAACTTTAAATTTGTTGGAAAATGATAATAAAAATCTTATTCCCTCAAGTATTAAACTACCTGAACTTGAACTGAAAGTATTACCTGCTCATTTAAAATATATATTTTTAGGAGATACATCTACATTGTCTGTCTTTATATCTTTTGAGTTAACTGAAATTCAAGAAAAAAAATTAATAGAAATTTTAAAAAGATATAAAAAGGCTTTTAAATGGACTTTAGTAGATATTAAAGGAATTAGTCCTTCAATTTGCATGCACAAAATTTTATTAGATGAACAATACAAACCTAAAGTTGATCATCAGAGGAGAATAAACCCTATAATGAAAGAAGTTGTTAAAAAAGAAATTTTAAAATGGTCAGATGTTGGAATTATATTTCATATTTAACACAGTTTTTGGGTAAGCCCAATTCAATTTGTTCCAAATAAAGAAGGAGTGACCATTGAAGTAAATGAGAAAAATGAAATAATTCTAATAAGGCAAGTTACTAGTTGGCAAATTTGTATAGATTATAGAAAATTAAACTTGGCCACGAGGAAAGATCACTTTCCTTTACCCTTTCTAAATCAAATGTTGGATAGATTGGCTGGAAATAAATATTACTATTTTTTTATGACATATCGATTATCATCAAATTCCAATTGCTCTTGAGGATTAAGACAAGACAACATTTACAAGCCCTTATGGAATATTTGCTTTTCGTAGAATGTCTTTTGGACTTTGCAATGCACCTGCAACATTTCAAAGATGTATGATGTCAATATTTAGTAATTTGATTGAGCATGGAATGGAAGTATTTATGGATGATTTCTCTATGTTCGAGACTTCATTTGAATTATTCTTAAATAATTTAGAAGAAGTTCTAGAATTATGTGAAAAAATCAACCTAGTACTAAATTTGGAAGAATATCAATTTATGGTTGCATGAGGAATTGTACTTGGGCATAAAATTTTTGAAAATAACATGGAAGTAGATTCTGCAAAAGTTCAAGTTATTGAAAAATTACCACCACCGACTACAGTCAAAGGGGTAAGAAGTTTTTTGGGACATGCTGGTTTTCACAGGCATTATATAAAGAATTTTTCAAAAATAACTAAGCCATTATGCCTACTTTTATAAAAAGATATGATATTTGATTTTAATGAAGAATGCATAAAAGCATTTGAATTATTAAAAGAAAAATTAATCACTGCACCTATAATAGTACCACCTAATTGGGAAAACCCATTCGAGATAATGTGCGATGCTAATGATTATGCTATTGGAGTTGTGTTGGAGCAAAGGTACAACAAGGTTTTTAAGGTAATATATTATGCTAGTAAAACTCTGAATGATGTTCAAATTAACTACACTACTACTAAAGCAGAGTTATTAGCTATCTTCTATGCCTTTGATAAGCTTACCTAATTAGAACTAAATGTATAGAGCATACAGATCATTCTACTATTAAATATTTAATGCAAAAAAAGGATGTTAAACCAAGGTTAATTAGATGGATACTTCTATTGTAAGCGTTCAATTCTATTGTAATAAATTGAAAGAAAAATAATAATCAAATAGATAATCATTTGTCTAGACTAGAAAAAGAAATATTAACTAATTTTGCAAATGAAATTTTAGAAAATTTCCCTGATAAACAATTATATAGTATTAATGAAATAGATACACCGTGGTATGCCGATATAATAAATTATATTGTAAGTGATATTATACCACCAAATATTAAGAATCAACAATTAAAGAAATTTATATATGATTCAAAATTCTATTTTTGGGATGACCCATGTTTATATAAATAATGTAAATATCTGATTATTAGAAGGTGTGCGCCTTATGAAAAAACTCAACAAATAATTGAAAGATGTTATGATATGAATTTGAAGGAAATTTTGGAACAAATAGAACTGCTTATAAAATTTTGCAAGCTGGATTTTATTGGCCTACTCTTTTTAGAGATGTTAATGAATATATTAAAACATGCAATCGATGTCAGTGAGTAGGAAATATTTTTAGAAGAAACGAAATGCCTCTAAATTACACATTATAGGTTGAAATTTTAGATGTGTGACGATTAGATTTTATGGGACCATTTATGCATTCATTTGGAAACTTATATATATTATTTGTTGTTGATTATATGTCCAAATGGCTTGAAGCTGTTGTTGTACCTAAATGTGATACTCGTAGTCATTCTAAATTTTTAAATAAAAACAATTTTACAATATATGGAATGTCCAGAGTAATTATTACTGGTGGAGGATCCCATTTTAGAAATAAGAGAATTGAGAAATTGATGAGGAAATATGATATTATGCATAGATTCCCTATTGCTTATCATCCTCAGACTAGCAGTCTAGCAGAAATATCAAATCATGAAATAAAATGAATTTTAGAAAAAGTTGTAAATCCCTATAAATTGGATTGGTCTGCTAGATTGGATACTACATTATGGGCATACAGAACTGCTTATAAGACTTCTATAGGAATGTCCCCATACAGACTTATTTTTGGAAAAACATGTCACTTACTAGTAGAATTGGAGCATAAAACATTTTGGGCTATTAAGGAATTTAATTTTAATCTAAAAGATACAAGTGAAAAAGATTACTGTAACTCAATGAACTTAAGGAGATTAGAAATGAATGATATGATAGAGCAAAAATCTATAAGGAGAAAATGAAAATATGGCATGATCGGAAGATTATTAATAAGAAGTTTTAACATGGACATGAAGTTTTATTATACAATACAAGATTGAGATTATTTCCAGGAAAACCGAAATTTAGATGGTTAGGACCATTTAAAGTGATTAAAGTCTATCATTATGGAACTGTTGATATTATGGATCAAAAAACTGAAAATATATTTAAAGTTAATGGGCATCGATTGAAACATTATTATGAAGGACACATACCATATTATAAAGAAGTTTTAATGTTAAGTCAACCCAACTAAACCAATGGAATATCGGGCTGACGACGTTAAACCAAGCGCTTTGTGGGAGGAAACCCATAATAAATCTATATATATATATATTATTATTTTGTTAATAAGAGTGTTTATGTATTAGGAAATAATAGTATTTTTATAGTCCTACACAATTTTATATATCATAAATTAAGAAAAATATTGGTATTGGAGGAAAATTTGGAATCAAATTGAGCAAAAAAAAATTGAGATGCAAATTTGGCCTCTGGCGCCGACGGCGCCCGACTAAGTACCATGGCGACGACAGTTCCATTGGAAGCGTCGATTGTGTCCCGAGTACTTTTCACATGCTGACGATTATGGTGGACTTTGGCAGGATCTCGCTCCATAATAACCACTAAGAAGTGTTTTTAAAGTGCTAAAAACTGACTTGGACGTCTAGAATCTTCATAATTTCAAATTTCATGGCTTCCAATTCCAGAAATACTTCAAGGTATGGAGTTTTAAGTAGAAGAAAGTTTATCAATTTTGATGCACAGAGATTATACGAAAAAGTCATCATAAAGAAGATACTTATCAAGAAAAGAGGCTTAGTCAATCATGGAGTGAGTAATCTAAGTTCACAAATCGAGAAAATCATTGTACAGAGGCGTTGGGAAGTTCTGTGCTACATTACCACTGCAGTTTTAGTACCTGTAGTAAAAAGTTTTATGCCCCTACATGGAATTACCCAAGGAGTTGTCTTTGTTCGAGGTAATCTTGTATCATTTACTCCGGCTCGGATTAATGATTTGTATATGATAGAAAACGTTTCAATCTATCATTATACAAATTTTATCCCAATAAAAGATATGATGCAAGAAGCATATAATTTTCTGACGGATGAACATGATAATTGAGATATCAGAGATGAGAGATACGTTAGTTTCTCAGTGTCGCTGCTTAACCCAATTTCAAAACAATGGCATTTCTTCATATCAGCAAAACTACTACCTACCATGAAGATCAGTAGAGTTACAAAAGAAAGTGTCATTCTAAACTATTGCATTCAAATGCAAAAACTCATTGATGTAGGGTCAATTATTTTCAAATTTGTTATGGGTATTATCATTAATGGCCTAATATATGAACTTGGGCTTCCTTCTACAATTTTCCTACTTTGCAGTCAATCTTAAGTTCCATATGAAAGTTGAGAAAAAGTTTTACTACCTTGGGAGCCCATGATTCCTATTGATGGAAATTATATAGGGAATTGAAATGAAGTATTAGATTGTATTTTGGATCATTTATCACATGCTTCAACACCATTGATGCCACCAACAGTTGGAAGTTCAATATCTTTGGAAAAGAGAATGAAGAAAATATAAAGAGAACTATAAAGTATTATAAATGCAATAAAAGTCTTAACTACCTTTTTTATCACCTAGATTGGTGAATGAAGGAGAACTTTGATCATACAGAAACAGTTGAAGAAGGATTGGTATAGATGTTCAAGAAAAATAGATGAATCGATGAAAATTTGACTGATCAGTTTCCGTACCGACCCTTTTACAATTTATATGTCCATTACCACTCTATGTGAGATAATAGAGGAGAAAACACTAAAGAAGAGGCAGATTAATTGAAGAAGTTAGACTCTTTATTATTTTAAAATACTTATGCTTTAATGTAATTGTGTAGATTTTATTTACTTTACCTTGTTTTAGAACTTTGATTATGTGTATAGTTTTGTGTCGGCGTTCTAGGGGTGTAGCTTGATTTCGATGTTGAATTATACTTTAGTTTGTTTTGAAGATGTGGAAATGTGATTAGAAAATGTATTTGTAAGAAGTGTATTTTTATATATAAATGTTAGTTTGGTGTTGTTTGTGAAAATCTTTGTTTGTGAATTATTTTTAGATAAAATTTTTTGTTCAAAAAGACTAAATAAACTTTGGAGTAAATTGAGAGAAAATTGAAAATTGAAAAAACAAAATAAGTGAATTTTTGGCGACTGGTGCCAACAGCGTCGGATGGGCGCTGACAGTGCCCTCGACCGGAACCAACCCTAATACCTTTAAAATTTATGATCTGCACTGTGAAACGCCATTTTTACCCCTTGAGTCATCTTCAACCTCCGATTTTTGCACCTAGGGCTTACTATTGCTCAGATTTGAGGCGATTTTATGGCAAAACAAAGTTTAGGTTTCATCTTCTCTAGGAAAGAGCTACACTTTGAACTCAAAATTTTTTTGTTTTCACCAAAGATTTATCTTACGTTGCCAAGATCCAAAATTTTGAGATTTTTTTGGAAGATTTTGAGAAAATCCTTTGGTGAAGACTTCTTACTTAGTAGATTTAAGTTTAAAACGTTTCACATTGTGGTTTTTGGAATTTTTGGGAATTTATTTGGATTTTATCAATTTTTTTAGATTTACCATAGCACCTAGAATGAGTAAAGGAAAGTGGAAAGTAGATTTTGATGATCAAAAGTTTGTCAATTACAAGGCAAACATTTTCTTCAATAATCTAGATACAACTAAAAAAGTGATTCTAGATCAAGGATTTAAAAATCTGGGAGGAGAAGTCATGAGATTAATCAATGCTCAGCAGTGGGATAATTTCTGCTACTTTACTGCTGAGGTGATTATGGGTTTAGTGATGGAGTTCTACGCCAATTTCAAGGAGACTTCTGAAGATTTTGTTTTTGTTCGTGGGAAAATGGTTGAGTTTACTCCAAAGAAGATTAATGAATTTTATCAGTTGAAAGATGTGTATAGCTGCCAGTACAAATCATTTTCTACTTTGAATGAAGCCTTGGATGAGGTTATTTCTTTTCTTACTGTGGAAGAGGAACTTGGAAGGTGAAGAATGGAGTTAAGCTAAACTTTCCTCTTTCTATATTAAATGTAGTATCTAAGGTCTAAAACTATTTTATTTCTGGAAGAATGATACCAACAAATCATCATAGTGAGGTTATAAGGGATAGAACCATCTTGAACTTCTGTATCAAGCAGATGAAAAGAATAGATGTGGGCTCTATTATTTATAGGAACACTCGATCTATTACTTTTGGAGAGACTAATGGAGGTTTAGCACACCCTGCCCTGATCTTCACACTTTGTGAACAGGTAGGAATTTATTATAAACCAGAGGAGGAGAAGATTGAACCTCTAAAACCTATTGATTTTGCCAATATAAAGACTTATGAATCTCATGTTGGATGGAGATCTGGAAGTTGGACCAGGGATATTCCTTCCACTTCTGATACTTCTAATACCCTTACTATCTAAGAACTTATGGAGCAGATGATGATCCAACAGGAAGATATCTTGAGAATGGATCATAAAATGGAAAATATGAAGGGCAGCAATGCTCACTTTGATGATTTAATAAGACAGAAGTTTGAATGTGATGCTGTTTATGATGATGCAATGGTCAAATTCAAGAAAGGTGATCACTCAGTTCATTTTCCTACTCACCCTGTTCTTACTCCATATCAGCAGCATAATTTGGATGTGGAAGAAGAAGAAGAAGAAGGCGATGATTGGGGATGTTTTAGTTAGATTTTTGTTTAGTTTCACTTAATTGTACTGTACTTTTTAGACTGTTTGGTTGTAGATTGTGGTACTTTATTTTTTTGTATGTTGTGTTGTGAACTTTGCATTTGTGAGACTTTTTTTAATACTGTTATTAGTTTATAGTACTTTATTGGATGTATTTGTAGTTAACTCTTTCTAAGCAAATTTATTTATATGTTTTGTGTTATATTTAATGTTTTAAGTCTTGTAGCTTTTCATATTAGCATCCGCAATATTTCAGAGTTCAATTTCAAATCAGAACCTTCAATAGGTATGTCTTTTCTTTATGTATTAAATGTTTTCTTTAACCCTTAATTATTCAGTTCTTCATTTAAAACCTTTTAAAAATTTAAGTTTGGGGGGAAGAGAAATTTTTTTTTAAGAAAATAGACTTAATTTTATTTGTCCTCAATTAGTTATATTTTCAAAATATTTCAGAAATTTTTAACATGACCTTGTATTATAGGGTAACTTTAGATAACTATATTTATGTTTTTAAATACATAGTAAACTTAAGTAAAATTTTTAAATAATAAAGGTTAATTTTAGAGATTAAGATTATTTGGTATGATATAATAAAACTATGTTTTTCTATTTTTAGTAAAGGAATTTGTATTTTTGAATTATTAAAAATCTTAGAGATTCATGTAATAAGAAAAGATTAGAACTTTATGAAAAATCCTTAAAGCTAATATAAATTTATAAAGTGAAGAAATGTGAAAAGTTTTGAACTTTAAGCAGGAGATAGTGAAGTTCAAAATCATTAAATGTTATCCAGATATAATAGTCCTCACATGAAAAGAACAGGAAAAGAAAAATAAAAGAAAAACGATTGAAATGATCCTGAAAAGAAAAAAAAGAAAAGAAAAGAAAAGAAAAGAAAAAAAAATGTGAGGAGAAGCTTGAGGAGATGCCTAATTAAAAATTGGCTTCACTTAAATCAACTTAAAGAATAAGGCTTAGCTACATTTTCTAAACTTATATTTTAGTATTAGCATATTTACTAGTAAAGTTTCATGAAATTCTTTTTCATATGGATATTCTAAGTGGCTTTAATATGAATAATTTGCAATTTTCCTTGAAAAGAATAAAAAATCAAAAATCTTAGACTTAACTGCTAAATATTCTTATACCTTTAGTATAAACTGGAGTTATTTTAAATTTTTCTTAAGTGATGCTATTTTATTTAGTGAACTAAGATATGGAAATTTAGAAGTTAAAATATTTACCATAAGTAATATTTCTTTTTTTATACAGTAAAGAAGTTACGTGAGGACAAGTAACATTTAAGTTTAGGGGATTTTGATACCCCAATAATATAAACATTTTTTGACCCATATTTTATAGTCATTTTTAGAGATATTGCACTTTAATGAAAGGTATTTTTTATGTTTTATTGCAGGTTGTTGATTTTGAGAACTAGGAGCAAAAAGGAAGCAAAAAGGATTGAATTTGGAGCAAAAATGAAGAAGTTAAGAATTTGTTCAGCGTCGACGGTGTCGTTTGACAAAGATGAAGGAATTATTTAGATGGTCTATGGCATCGATGGTATCAGTGTCGGTGCAGAGCATGTTTCTAGAAGATTTGACAAATTTGGACATTTTTTTTAAGATTTTTTGGATGCACCTATTGGAGAACCAACCTAAGCTTTATTTAAGGCTGAAATTTGATCAGAAACCTCCCACCCCGCCCTTCGCACGATTTCAATTTCTTCCACTCATTTCAATTTTTCTCTTCACACATTTACATTCTATGTCATTTCACACCATTGTGAGTTATTGTTTTTATAGTTTTGAGTTTTTGCGATGAGTTTAAGTGTGAATTCTTCTCTAAGAAATATTGGAGAGGAAGAGAAGTGAGAGATTACTTCTTCCTACATTTCCTAAGAGAGGCTACAAAGGATGTGTTTTGAGAAAGAGTTTCAGATAAGTGTTATTTGTTTAGTATTCTTGTATGAACTCTATTTTATATACAAAATTTGTGTTTTGTTATATCTTTCTCATGAAGTCTGAGTAGATTCCTTTACTTTCTCCCTACTCTGAGATATTGTGAAATGAAGAGATAATGTGGATGTATCAATGTTAAAATTTAAAATAAATTGAGATGGTTTTTCAACTCCACTCTTAATTTACTTTTCGATCTCTTCAATTGAATTGTTAAAATATGTTGTGAAACATATGATCCGGGAAATGGAGTATGAGTTCTACAACAGAGTGAGAATCACATTTAAGTTCATGAAGGATTATTTTGTTCATGGAATTAAGTACAAATAAATAGAGAAATATACTTTGTTGGGTGTAGAGTTGGAGTTTCCTAGGGTTACAGACGAAAAATCTCCAATTTGATCTTAGTGTTTAAGAACTAAAGCGAGAGTTAACCTTCAGGGGAAGGGAAGTGGGAGTTTTGGAGTGGGAGTCGGTATCCTCCTAGCCTAGCCACGAATTTAGGGACTAAACCTTATATTAGCCAATGATTTTCTATAACACTGAATTAGAGTAAAGAATTAAAATTTCTCGTATTTGGCACAATACATATTTAAACCTTTTATCTCATCTCATTTCACTAAAAACTCATTGTAGTGGGAAAGATGCTTTTTCATATTAGAAAACTTCATCACATAAATATAGTTTAGTACTTATTAATTTTAACCTGCTTTTAAACTCTGATGGTAGTAAATAATTTAGCTTTGATAATATTTTAAACTTTTGAAATTAGTGACATTAATTTCGTTTGGAATCGATATTTGGGACTTAAACAGAAAGTCTTATATTACTTGATAATGATATGTATATTTGCATAGAATCCAAATTTTAAGTGCTTAATGTTATTATTCATAAAATACCACATCAAGTTTTTGACACCGTTTCAAAGCGGAGCAACTTAATAAATTTTGCAACTATATTTTCTGGGATTTTGGTGACACTAATGATGATGATGAGGAGGAGGACTAATGTTTTTTTAAATTTGTAATAATTTGAAGTACTGTATTATGTGAACTTGTTATTGTTGTAATTTTTGTTATTATTTTTGTTGATCTTTTGTTGTGTTGAGGTGTTATGTTTAATTGTTAATGCAATAATTGTGTTTTGTGTTTTGTTTTTAGTATTGTGATTAGATTTTATGGTAGTAGTTGTGGGAAGTAAGATGTGCAGTGTGCTTTAATTAGTTGGTATTGAACTTATTTCTGAGTATTAGGAAAGCTAAATATCATACTAGCTTTAGTTTTAACTTCAATTTCAAAAATTGCTACCCTTTCTTTTCTTTTATATCAATGTGTTTGTTTTCATATTGAGAATGTAAAGTCAAAGTCAGCGTGTTTGTTTGCTTATATGTTGTTACCCACTACTTAGAAGTCTTATGAATATCAACATGTTAAATTAAAATTAAAATGATAAAAAATTTGATCAAAAATAGTTTTACTCCTATTTTAAATTTTTGTACTTATATCAATAAGGTGTAAAAATTCTTGTAAGCATGTATTTAAATTTTAATTCCTGTTTATATATATCTGATGCTAAAATGTTAAATCTTGTTAAAAATTTAAGTTTGGGGGGGAATGAAAAATATTTTTAAAACTTTAATTTAATGTACGACAACTGAATTTGATTTGAAAAGAAAAATGATCATGTATATGAAGTTATATTATGGAAGTAAAATTTTGATTATAGAAATGAGTAAGAAAATTTAATTAAAATTTTATAAGTAATCTAGAAAAATTTAAAGTTAAAAGTTTTTAAATGTAGAAATGATAAGTCTTGTGTAACTATCTTTAGTAGGATATATTGTATTTTTGAAATATGTGGAAGGGTTAGACTTTTATTTTTGAAACTTAAATTTTCTTTTATTAAAAATAATTTTCATAAGCTATTATTATGTTTTTAAGTAATAGAAAAATATCAATTCTTTACTTTAGGAAGGGAGGAGTGAAATTCAAAATTATAAAAGACCTATCCAAATATAGTAATCTTTGCCTAAAAAAAGAAGAAAAATAAAAATAAAAAGAAAAGAAAAAGAAAAAAGAAAGAAAAAGAAAAGGGAGGAGAAGCTTGAGGATTAGTGCCCAATCAAAAATTGGTTCCACATTTAATTTTTTTAAAGTATAAGACTTGAGAAACTCTTAAGCTTAAGGATATAATATAGTAAGTGAAATTATACTTAATAAAATTTTTTAAGTGAAGGAAATAAAATGCCTAAGTTATATATTTGAAAAATCTACAAGTATTTCTGAATTAGATAGGAACTCATATTTTCCATACTTCTTCACTTTAAGGATTTATAAACTTTAAGTTGGTATCATTCACTAGAATTTTTTCTAAATTAGACTACTATATTTCTAAAACAAAATTTTATAACCTCCTAAAAAAACTCATATACATAATCATACTTATTTAGTTTTTAAAGATTGAAGTGTCACTTGAGGACAAGTAACATTTTAAGTTTGGGGATTTTGATACACCTAAAATATATAGTGTTTTTATACACATTTTTATACCTATTTTTGAGATATTGCGCTTTAATGAAAGATATTTGTGTGTTTTTTTTCTTCAGGTACAACTAAAATGGTGAAAAATGGCAAAAGGAGTGAAAAAGGATCAAAGATGGAGCAAAAATGAAAAAATGGTGCAAAAGTATTTTGGCGCCTATGCGTCAGATTTGAATGATGGAACAGAGAAGGTCACACCTAAGCACCAAAGGCTCTGCGCTTAAGCGCCAGTGACATTTACTTGACGGGTTAATCCATTTTAACAAATTTTGAATGGACATTTGAGGCACCTATTAACTAAAGAGGGTGGTTATGACCACTAGAAACAAAAATATGGTTAAAAAACTTGTGAAGGGAGGCATCCTTTGGAGAATACATTGAATTTGGACACATTCTAAAAAGATATCAAGGCACCTCTTAGAAAATTATAAAAAAGAGAGGCTTGCGACTTCTTAAGGGTTGCATCTAGTCTCCTCAAGGGCTACTTCTAGTCTCCTCAAGGGCGGCTTCTAGACTTTTCAAGGGCTACTCTAGTCTCTTTAAGTGTTTCTTTTAGATTCTTCTTTGTTGTGATTTCTGAGATAGACTGTAAGAAGTCAATATCTAACTTTATTTTAGTTTTAGTTTCTAGCTTTTAAGAGTTAAGAGTGAAGTAAGAAGTGAAGAGATTCAAAGGAACTTCAAGTTTGGTAGAGGATTTGAGATAAATTTTTATCTTTTTGTTACTGTATTTGGTTTTAATTGAGACTTCTTGTTAGTTTTATAATGATTTCTGCTTTTATAAAGTGTGGTTTTTTTCTCCATGAATTCTGATTTGTTTTCTTTATCTTTTTCCTTAAAATGATAAGTAAATAAAGTATTGGATGGAAGTTGTGGAGAGTATTTTATCTTTAATGTTGGAAGAAGTTGTGATGATTTAACTCTATGTACTTCATTTACTTTTTTTTTTTGCCCATCCAGATGTTAAAATTTGTTGTGAGAACATGTAAGAACCGGAATGGTATTGTCTCAGTCAACAATTTGAAAGAATCACATGTAATTGTAAAGATGATAATGTAATTCATATGATTGAGTGTAAGTAAATAGGGAAATAATCGTTGAAGTGTGTAGAGTTAGAAAACTTTAAAGTGACAGGTGATAACCCCCAACTTGGTTTATTGTTTTAGGTTTTGATACGCGATGTTAGCCCCCAGGTAGAGGGAATCGAGAGAACTCCAGAGTGAGAGCTGGTATCTTTCCTGCCTAGCTGGTCTTAAGAACTATTCAAACTTTAAATTAACCAACATTCTTTATAGCATCTCTAATAAGAGTAAAAAATAATATTGCTCCTATTTGGCACAACACAATTTTACATACTTCCATAACTGAATTCCTATACTTGTTACTGATTCATGATAAGGAAAAAAATATATTTATTATTCAGTGCTTCTTATCTTACTAAAACTCAAGTTATCTTTAGAATTTGTTATTATTTTGTCAAAATATCAAAAATACCAAAAATAATTGAACTTTAATTACTGTGATAATATCTTCAGTTTAAGTAATTGTCTTTTTGAAATAAAAGTTTATTACTTAATAGTGCATATTGTGAACAATCCCTGTGGGTTCAATATTCGGGCTTAATCAAAAAGGCCTATAGTACTTGATAACAATACATATAATTGGGTAGTATCCCAATATATATATATATATATATATATATATATATATATATATATATATATATATATATATATATATATATATATATATATTAAAAAATAGAATTCTTATTATCTTCAGGATCAAGTTTTTAGTATTGTTGCAAAGTATGAAAGAGAAGTGAACAATATAATTGCATACATTGTTATACTGTTCCCTATAAACAGTCGGGATCAAATATGCAAAAGACTCAAACATTGTGATTATTTGACTTAAGCACGAATAATCACAACAAATGCCAATAGGTGAGTCACACATCATGCAAATATGTATACAAGAATGTCACATGCATATGACAAACACAAAGCAAGTATATCGGGTTCATGCTACCTACAAAGAGGAATTTCACCATCCCCATCAACCTAAGCCGGATGTCATGCAATGAGCAAACAAATGCCACTAATGGGTTTGCATTGAATATAGAATACAGATAAAACAATTACTCCATACCCGAGGGGCACCAAAATGAGTGCATGCAAACATGCAATAAGTGCAACATGACCCAAGGCAAGCAAACAAGCATACCACATGCAAATTCACGAACATGCTATGTATTATGGTTCATGCAAGCATGACTCGGGTGGACATACAATGTGTCATGCATGAGTTTAGTGGCTAAGGAGCATAACTCGTACCAAGCACAGCATGATATACCTACGACATCCCTAAACAGTGTTGTATAGTGTGTGGTATCACGACTCTCACGGAGGAGAAGTGTGGTTGGTGGTCTTATATGTGGGCCACCTTCTCACGAAGTGTACAAATATCTATCCACTTGCATATGGTGATGTATGTGGGAGAGACACTATAATTGCATGTGCTCTTCTAGTGGATTTAATTTTGCCACCGTAGGATTTTAATATTATTGTCCTGTATCTCACAAAGTGAATTATTTTTATCTATTGTTCAGTCACGTCCACCACATTTGTAAGGGGCCCAACTCTTCTTTATTCATAACTGTCTTTAATTACTTAGGGTTGAGAAAATTTGAAATTTAGCTCCCATTTTATAGAATTTGAGGAGAAAGTGAAGAGGGCTTCCCTAAATGATCTTTGGCAACTTTGTGTTGTATATTATCGGCTTCTTTTATATATATAAACCTATCTTTTATGATGGATGCCATCATGGGCACCAAACTCAATACATTTTTCTAAGCTTTGTTGTCATGTCATGGCAACCAGGACAATTTATTTGGGCTCTTGTAAATAAATTGATAAACGTAATAAATTAATATTATTTAGAACTTTTAGTTGATTATTTTAGAATAATGATTTAAAGTTCACAACGTGAATCACTCTGCAACCCAAACTTAATGGTATCCAGTTGCCCTTATTAAAATATATTTTAAATGACACATCAAAGAGAAAAAAATCAATTTTTTTGATAAAGTGGACAAATAACTGATTCCAAATTGCAGATTTCCTCTACGACAATAACTAAAATATTCATTCTCACCCTACAGTAATTTATTCGTATTAATTAACAAATAAAGAAAACATGTTATTGAAGGTGAACCCTGTTAGAAATAAAAAAAAGTGAAGTCATTACATACATAACTTTTTACAATTCAATGGTCAAATCTCATTTTTTAAACTGCATATTCATTGGCAATATTGTCAATTTCACTTATTCCAGTTAAAGCGGATATTTTGATTACCTAACCAATGATGTCATAGAAAATCAATTACCCCAGTTAGCTTGTCCTGCTGACCAAGTCCGCCTTTTGCCATCACTCCATTAGCTTCCTTTGAAAGTTTCAAAAGTTCCTCCAAAAGTCTAGCACTGGAAATCTTGCAGTCCAAGTAAACAAGCTATAAATAAAAACTCACCAGTCCCGCTCTCTTGTAAACAACCATCTCTTCACCTCCTACATAAACCCGAGCGCAAGACTTTTAGTTCTGTTGGCTTCAAGAAATGGAGCAACAAAAGCAGCAATTTGAGAAGAAAGGGAAGTCTCTACCAAGGAGGGGCCAAGTGAAGGCCAGAATCTTCGGAAGCTTAGTTCGTTCAATCATTCCCAGCACTTCGCGCAACGAAAGAAGGCGGCAGCAAAGATCAGAAGCCAGCTCGACGATGCTGACTCCGGTGACCAGTGGTTACGCCTCCGACGAGAGCTCCGAAGCTTAATCAGTCTCCGTCCTCGGCCGCCTCGTTTTTTTTTTATTATTCTTATCTTTCCCTTTTGTTTTGTTAAGCAAAAAATTTTGGAGTTAGTTCAACTCTCTTGTATATTTATTGTAAAAAGAAATTAAGCTGCCTTATGGTATTTTTTGGCATGGTGATTTTTGGTGTGTGGAGGAAAAGATATTATATAGTACTACACACTTAGAGGAACGTGCGTACCCAATAAAATCACGCCACGATATCCGCGCGACGCAGAAAAAAAAAACGGCACAGTAACACGGGGAATATTCCCCCCGTGTTATTCATGTGTTATTGCGTGTTATTCATCTGTTATTGCGTGTTATTCATGTATTATTAACGTGTTATTGTGTTCTTATAACACCAAGAATATTTTCAGGATACAATAACACATGAATAACACA
>NEWO01001538.1:0-13792 GCA_003013225.1 Phalaenopsis aphrodite
ATGAGGTTGGTTTTGTGAGATCTCTATAGGGATCCTTTAGAAGGTTGAGTCTTCGGGTTTAATAATTTGTAATGATAAACTGACCTGAGTATTCAACCCAATTAAAAAAATGCCTACTGGTTTCCTCTGAAGAATGTTAGACTCGCTCCATTGATCCTCTCATATATTTATTCTGTGATAAAATGTAGAGGGTTATTATTTACACCTCTCTAGAAGTCAACATGGAGGAGCAATAAAGTCTATGATTCTTGTACAATTCTTCCTAAAGATCGATACATATGGGTTGTGTCATATGGAACATATTACTAAATCTTATTGGATCCACTACAAGCAACTCCCTAATCCACTTTTCACCAATGTATGTAAATATCATGCAAGGAAAGTGTGCAATATTGGAGTTGTAGTACTCATACATTAAGTTTAACGCAACCACAATTTTTTTTCTACATCTTTCTTTTTCCATGTTATTCACTATTCATGCAGCTAACATATCTAATAATCACTGTGTTAACTACTGCCAGAACATTATTTAAACAAACAATATTCATAAAAAAGCTTTGAAAAGCGAATAACAAGTTGTACTTTTCTCATAAGTAAAGAAAAAAAATATTGTCTAAGCTAGAAAACTGAAGCAATCCAAAGTAGTATAGATAGTGTCTAAATGATGAACAAATATAAAATGTCTAACAAGAAAAAAATAAAATTTCGGAGTTTCGATTATCATGAAAATAACATAACTGACACTTACAATTATTGGTCATCGTAATAAAGAACCATCTCTAGGTCCGGTCTTCAAGCAACTTTCATAGAGATCAAGCACAACACCATGTCCTCATTAACTTTCGGAGTTGCTTCCATAATTCATAATGCTTGCTAAATAGAAGTTAGTTGTGATGTGTCAGGGTCGTTGGTGCTTGAAGTAACTAACTATGAAATGTGACTTCTAATGAAAGTAACACCTTTTTTTCTTTTTCTCAACCTTATGACGCTTAGATCGACTTAGTAGATTCAACTTCATTGTGATTAAGGCTAGGGCCTTTATTGAAACCAATAGTTAGATCGACATCTACATTCTCAACTATGCCAACAAACCCATTTGCTAAATGTCCATGCATGATCGCTCGTGGGAACGACTCCACTAAACATACAATCCAACTTTTTTTTAAGCTCATTTTGAGCGATGTATAAAATAATAGATTATTCACCTATTGATTTAATTGAAGATATAAATAATTGGTGAGGAACTTCATATTTCATAAATTCTCATCTCCTATCTCTTGGCCCGCCAATCTTCTGAAGTATTGATGGTTCGCTTTTTCGGTTTGAACCCGAGCCTGTGGATTCTCGCTACAATGCTTTCCATATTTTTCAGTCATTTTTTTTAATTGATCTCACTTGTTGCTCAATTTCATCATATCATATTCCCTTCTTATGCTCTCCTTGAACTTCTTTATTATATTTTGTCATCCCTCCTTGTTAAAATAGGTGGCTGGCTTATTTCCTAATTCCACCTCTTTAAGATAGAGGTCCTAAAATATTATTAGCATGTCTTTATCCCACATGACACATGAATCATTTTTTTTTTGCCATGATGATACTAGCAAGAAAAAGGACCAAAAAACATAAACATATAACACAAAAAAAAACGTGTCATTAATGTACCATAACTCGAAAAGGTAACTGAAAGGGAACTTTGCAACAAACCTCAAATCATCCCCTTCACAAAACCCATTCCAACATATAACAAAGAGCACTTGAATTTGCAAAGATGCTCACAGAGCCCTTCCAACAACCAAAGTCCAAAGCTAAAAATTGCAAAGGCTACACAGAAAACGATAAACAAAAGTAGAAATAATAAATATACCAATGCCAAAAGTTGTGAGGAGCAAACCACACATGGCAATCCTCAACCCAAAACCTTGACTATCAACTAAAATAAAGTAGTGTAGAGAATATCGTAAGGGAAAATGAGAGAGTGCCACTTAAACTAGATACTAAATAGACGGGTGGAAGGAAGGAGATTAGAGATGTCACCAGAACCAACAACCACGATTAGGTGGGAGAGGAGGATGAGCTAGGGTAGAAGATCGTGAGAGAAGCATGATAGGGTTGCGGGGTTGAAAAGAACGTGAGGGTAGGGGTAAAAAAGAACACGAAAGGCAATGTGATAATTTTTCACGAACAAAATGTGAGCCGAAAGGTCAAATCCGTTGCCCACAATTTACTCAAATAATCCTAAAAATCTTCCGGAAGTCTTTTTTTAAACACTTAAAGTTGCATTTAGCTGCTGTTTTTTAAACGCTTAAAGTTGCATTTAGCTGCTGTTGGCATCAATTTTTTACGTCGCTTATGTGGGATGTCCGCTTGAGCAAGTCAGGGTCACACTTTATACAAATGAGTTACTCGTAGCTCGAGAAATCTGTTCAAGACCCACCGACTTGTGTTGAGGGGCACGTAGCCAGGGCATTTTGTTAGGCTTTGGAGGTCGGTGGCATTTCACACCTCAGATGGCTTTGATCAGGCCAACTGATGTTACTCATCGCGTCATGCGGGAAACTTGCTCAAATGGGATCATCCACCAACGATCTTGTCCAGACAATCCCAGATGGGAAAATGAACCGTTCCAGCGTATCTGAATGTTGATTTTACACGGAAAGGACACCCATATTGCTAGAGTTCCGTGCAGGCGTGACAGATGTGCAAATTGAGGATTTTAAATAATAAATAACATTATTATTATTAAAAAAAGAAATTTAAAATCTCTATTTCTAAACCTAACTCACGCACGCCCCTTAGAGAAAGTTTCCCTCCAGATTGCGAAACCCTTGTGTCGTCACCTCCCCCATTCGAGAACCTTAGCTGTCGCGCTGATCCACCGATCTTTAAGCCTTGCTCGTCGGCCGGAGCTCCTCACCGCAGGCAACCCTCACACCGATGAGCCCGTCAACCTCCCCTTTTCTCCCATTTGGGAGAGTTGGCCTCCCCTCCTCTCTTATTCACGAGATGAGCTTAAGGTTCGACGCCGCCGAACTCTTTACAGCTCGATTTCCCTTGCCGGCGACCTCCTCCACCGGTGGCCTACTCTCTCGGGCGACCTCTCCTCCAACTCCTGTGCCCTGCTACCGCCGGTCCAAGCTTTCTTTTACCAGCCTCCTTCCTTTGTTGAGCCTTCTCTTTGGCTCCTCTTCTCTCGGTAAGGCTTCATCTACCAGCGTAGCCTTCGATGGCAAAGTTTCTGTCGTCAACTCCTTCACACGCAGGACCTAGGGCAGCAGTTCCCTCTCCATTTATTGGGACCCCTTGCCGTCGTTGTTGTGGTGATGGCTTCGCGTCGTGTAGGGTTCTGTCGCAAAGGTATATGTGTCGTTCATATTTTCTTATGTTATGATCATTTATTGTGGGTACTTTGCCTCCCTCTTGCCCTCATCGGCTTTTTTGTTGTTATTTCCAGCACGCAAACCGAAGCATCGTTGGGGTTTGCTAAAAATGTGGGCTCCCCTTCAGCATAAAGAGAACGAGTCCACAATCATCACGATGCTGAGATTTCCTAACTCCTAGCTGGCCTTAGGTTTTAGTGGTGTCTAGGCATGTGAGTTTGATCGCCCTCACGGGGTGCGTGCGCCGGCATGAGTCGACGCGTAGATGTACCTATGCTATTAATCGTTGAATTCCTAGAGTAAGCTTTTAGGTTAGGATTTTTCCTACGCAGCCGAGTGTCTCCAAGTTGTCGTGAGCATAAAAACTTCCAACAGTCAAATAAGATATGATCTCGTCCAATTCCACTTGCGTAGGACTATAATTCACATAAAAACACAAAGTATTCGGTAGGTAAATGGTAAAACAAGTTGATTACCTCTGGAGTAAAAGGTACCAACTTCCCTCGAACCATAACTCAATCGTCCTCAGCCTCTAGGAGATTTGCATAAATCTCCCTTACAACAAAAATTACAACAACAGCAGAGAAACAACAGAACTGTTCCCACTGTCGGCGCACTATCAGGTCTTCCACTTCTCCACCTGGACTCTTAAAACATCGCTCCTGAATCAATTTTCGTGACTGTAGAGCACCACTATATCGATCATGAGCTTTTGAACTGAAAATTTTGCTCGAATCAAGTAGGCTCTTTCCTTTGATCCTTTTCATTCTTGGTGTCATTCTATAAATTCGATAAATTTCAAAAATAACTTTAAAAATCAAGTTTAAATCACTAAACTAAACTTCCAAAAGTACTAACTAAACTTCCCAAGCAATTTCCATAGATTTTTCTTCACTTTTCACCATGAATAGTAAATTTTTGAAATCTTCCAAATGTGTTTAAAATATATGGTGAAAATTCAAAATTTTTACATAGAAGTAAAGCTCTTACCTCAAGGAACTTGGATCTAGCAAATCTCACTTGATTCCATCAAGAAATCTACAAAATTCACTTGCCCTAACCTTCAAAATTGCAAACTCGAGTTGGGAAAGGCGATAGGAGGCGGTGAAATTGGCATTTTCGAACCAAAAATTTACTTTTAACTGTTCGCGAACCGTTTTTTGTGAACCGGCGCTTAAGCGCTGGTAAGTGTCGCTTAGGCGCCCGCCTCTCGCGTTGGCTCGTGCTTAACCGTGAGATGTGGCGCTTAAACGCCAGTGCTTAGGCGCGAATGCACAATTTAAAAATTTTTAATTATAAGTAAAATGCACTATTAGCCTAAGTAAACCACCTCTAAATGGTCTCAAAGCACTTAACTGACTATTTTTACTTCTTATAACTCCCTTCTTTCTCGAAATTCTCCATAATAATTAATTCAATTTGAGGCTAAAAATAACACAAATTTTCACAAAAACAAACTTATATTAATTCACAAACAAGTACAAACACATTTAACACTTAGTTCTCTCTCCAAATAGTCTTGGATGAGAAAATTTTCCTAAGTACAAAACACTTAAGACACATTTACAATTAAACACATAAGTGACACAAACACTAAACACTAAACACAAGACATAAACACTAACACACTTAAAAACATTACTCCAAACACACAATTCCTAACACTTAACTTAATGCCACTCTTCATTAGAAGGAATGAATTCTTGTCTCTCAGTTTCTCTCCAGGAGTATAGAGTTGATAAAACGGACGGTGTTGACGAGCTCTAATACTATCATCTTCGATCCACTTTTGCTTAAGGAACATTGCCTTATCCGCTTCCTCTACATAACCAGTATGGTTGAATTACATCTTAAGTTGTCACCCAATATGTTCTAGATGAGCATGCAATTCAAGCACCTTAGTTTCTAATACAGATATAGTATTCTCCATCTGGTTGATCTTCTCTGATATCCCTTCAATACGGATGGCTAAGAAACCGGTATAAATCTCTTGTGCACTTTGACTAATGAACTTTTTACTCATAGCTTCTTCCTTCTTCTTCAAATCCATCTCCCATGAAGACATTTTGTTTAAATCGCTCTCTTTCTTAAAATTTTAGGGCTAAAAATAATCCAGGGTGAAATTCCTTCACAAACCCCTTTTATTTATAGGCCTAATTCCCCATCATAACTTCTAGACACGACTAGAAACTGCCAAGACACGTTTATTCCAACTAAATTGCAATTACATCTTCTAGAAATCGAAATTTACACATGTGATTAAATTGTCGCGCTTAAGCGTCGGATCTGGCGCTTAAGTGCCAGTGCACATTTTTGCATCAGTCAACTTAACGTCCCAATTCTCATTCTAACATGTCTAGGTCACTAAATAAAGTCTAAAAATCATTACTAGCACGTAATAAACTTAAAAATACTACCCTAAATTTCTTAATAAGATTCAAAACAATAATCAAAGCAAAAACACACTAATAACTATGAGTTGTCTCCCACAAAGCGCTTGGTTTTACGTCGTCAGCCTGATGTAACCAATGCTCATTCTGGTTGACCCAACATTATTCCATCATTATATTTATGTTGATCCCCTATATAATAAGGTTTCAATCTATGTCCATTCACTTTAAAAATTTTCTCAGAATTAGGATCTTTAATATCCACAACTCCATAAGGATAAATTTTTATCACAACAAATGGGCCCATCCACCGGGAGTTAAGTTTGCCTAGAAATAATCTTAACCTTGTATTATATAGCAAAACTTGTTGTCATTGCTGAAAATTTTTAGTAAGAATCTTTTGATCATGCCACTTTTTCATCTTTTCTTTATAAATCTTAGCACTCTCATAAGATTCATTCCTTATCTCTTCAAGCTCATTTAATTGTAACAATCTTTTCTCACCAGCATCTTTTAAATTATAATTGAACTCTTTAATAGCCCAATATGCTTTATGTTCAAGTTCAACTGGTAAGTCACAAGCTTTCCCAAATATTAGCCTATATGGGGACATTCCTATAGGAGTTCTATATGTAGTCCTATAAGCCCACAAAGCATAGTTAAGTTTGACTGGCCAATCCATTTTTGTTGGATTCATAGATTTTTCCATAATTCTTTTAATTTCCCAATTAGATAATTTAGCCAAACCACTTGTTTGAGGATGATAAGTAGTAGCAATCCTATGATTGATATGATATTTCTTCAATAACTTCCCCATAATGGCATTTCTAAAATGACTTCCCCCATCAATAATGATAACTCTCGGCATCCCAAATCTACAAAATATGTTCGTTTTCAAAAATTTTGCAACACTTTGAGCATCACATCGAGGTAAAGCAACATCTTTTATCCATTTGGATACATATTCCACTGCTAACAGAATATATAAATTTCTAAAAGATGATATAAATGGTCCGATTAAATCTAATCCCCAAATATTAAATATTTCAACTTCTAGCATATAATTGAGGGGCATCTCATTTCTTCTAGAAATATTGCCTACTCTTTGAAATCTATCACAAGTTTTGATATAAGCATTAACATCTTTAAAAATTGTAGGTCAATAAAATCCAGATTGTAGAATTTTGTATGATGTTTTATCTGCACCAAAATGTCCCCCAAAATCATAATTATGACATTTTTGGATAATTTCATAAGTTTCTTCTAATGGTACACATCTTCGAATGAACAGATCCTTTCCTTGTTAATATAAATATGAGTCATCCGAAAAATAAGTCTTAGCTTCAGAAATAAATTTCCTCATTTGTCGGTATGTCATTCCATAGTTTTTAAGATCACTAACAATATAGTTCACAATGTCGGCATACCATGAAACACGCCATTCATTTACAGTGAACAATTTTTCATCTGAAAAATGTTCATTAATTTCTTTTTTAAAACAGAGTGGTTTTTCTAATTCAAACCTGGCAAAATGATCTGTAATTTGATTTTTAGTTCCCTTCTGATCTAGTATTTCAAAATCAAATTCTTGTAAAGAAAGAATCCATATTATAAGTCTCGGTTTAGTAACCTTCTTTTTTATTAAGTATTTAATAGCAGAATGATCTGTATGCACTATATAATGAGTTCCAATCAAATATGATCTAAATTTATTTAGGCATATGTTATTGCTAATAAATCTTTTTTAGTTGCATAATTAATTTGAGTTTCATTAAGAGTTTTACTAGCTTAGAAAATAACTTTGAAAATTTGTTCATATCTTTGTCCTAAAACAGCTCCAATAGCATAATCGCTTGCATCACACATAAGTTCAAAAGGTTTTTCCCAATTTGGTGAAACTACAATTGGTGCAGTGATTAATTTTTCTTTTAATAATTTAAAAGCTTTTAGGCATTTCTCATCAAAATTAAAAATTACATCTTTCTCCAATAAATGACATAAAGGCTTAGCAATCTTAGAAAAGTCCTTAATATATCACTTTTAGGATCCAGCATGTCTTAAAAAACTCCTAATTTCCCTTACATTTTTTTGGTTAGGTAAATTAGCGATCACTTGAATTTTAGCAAGATCTATTTCCATACCATTTTCTTATATTTGATGACCTAATACAATTCCTTCTGTTATCATAAATTAGCATTTTTCCAGTTAAGGACTAAATTTGTTTCTTCACAGTGCTTAAGAACTTTAGATAAATGTTCTAAACATGAGTCAAATGAAGTTCCAAACACTAAAAAGTCATCCATAAAGACTTCAATCCCTTTTTCAATTTAATCACTAAAAATTTCCATCATACATCTTTGAAATGTAGTAGGGGCATTACATAAACCAAAGGGAATTCTTCTAAAAGCAAAAGTACCATAAGGACTGGTAAATGTTATTTTCTCTTGATCCTAAGGAGATATTAGAATTTGGTGAAAACCGGCATATCCATCCGGAAAATAAAAGTATTTATGTCCAACTAGTCTATCCAGCATTTTATCTAGAAAGGGTAGTGGAAAATGATCTTTCCTAGTGGCAAGATTTAATTTTCTATAATCAATGCATATTCGCCACCCTGTAATTTGTCTAGTAGATATTAACTCATTATGCTCATTCACAGTTACAGTTACTCCTCCTTTCTTAAGAACACAGTGAATTGGACTAAACCATGCACAATCTGAAATAGGATAGATAATTCAACATCTAATTACTTTAAAATTTCTTTCTTAACAACCTCTTTCATAGCAGGATTTAATCTCCTTTGTGGATCAGCCCTGGGTTTGCAATTTTCTTCCAAATTAATTCTATGCATACAAATTAAAGGACTGATTCCTTTAATATCAGCAATTTTCCATCTGAAGGCTTTCTTAAAATTTTTCAGAATTTTCATCAGCTTTTCTTCTTCTTCCTTTGTTAACTTCAAGTAAATTATAATAGGTAAAGTATAGGAATCTCCTAAAAAGGTTTATTTTAAATGTTTAGGAAGTAATTTCAACTCAAGTTCTTGAGGTTTTTCAATAGATGGACAAAATGATTTATCTTTGTATATCGTGTCCAAAATTTCAAAATTTTCTTGAACATAACTTGAATCTTCCTTAAATAGGTTTACACATTGATCTAATTCCTTTTCTTGCTCATCTTCCAAATCTTTTTCTTCAGATTTTTCCTCATAAATAGTCTTGCAATGGCATTCGCTCAGATATCTTATAACATCCATTCTATAACATTCATCATCTTTATCTTTTACAGGGTATTTCATTTATTTTGAAATGTTAAAAGTAACAGTTTGATCATTGACGTGCATTGTTAATTCCCCTTTCTGGCACATCTATCATTGCATTTTTGTGGCTAGGAAAGGTCTCCCCAAAATGATAGGTATCTCTTGATTTTAGGGATATTACCTTGGTGGCCTAATGTCGATGAGCTGCTGCCCATTTGGGATATGACGATTTGTCCTCTACCCTTATCGCCCGGACATACTTTGATGTGTTGGGATATCCCCGTTAAGATGATTTAGGTTATTCCATGGGCCCTGTGTACCGATGAGCCGCTACCCATTCGGGATGTGAGAGACTCGCTCTCTGTCAAATGGTTTAGCGAGTTCTTTGAAGAATCGGGACTGTTCCCCCATGGAATAACCTTTCTTTGATTGCCTATACCCTAGGTCTATGATAATATGAAGTGAAAATCCTTTTATTGAGAGTATTCTTGGGTATCCTCCAAGATGTAATTAACCAGTAGGAACACATTCCTCTGGTAATGCTCGTGACCCCAGAATAGGTACATACACCTGACTCTCTAGTTATGGTTAATCTACGTAGATACTTCTTTCACGAATATTGGTCCAAGGTGCCTCTGCCCGATCTTTTTTGGGCGAACATACTTGACATATCCTTGTGAGGCTTATCACACGTAGACTCTTCATATCTTACTTTTTCACGTATTTGTCTCTTCATCGTATGTCCCTACTTATTCGGTTCCTCTCCTCTTTGAATCACCAATATGATTCGGGAAAGAGATTTATTTATATAAGAGAAGTATACAATGATCGACAAACTGACGACTCCTTTTAAAATTAATAAGAGAAAAACAAACGGAAACAATCTGGTGACTTCGATGGGAATGAGCCTCTCTCTCCATACTTAGAGTTTCCCTTTCTCCATACTAGAAATTTCTCTCATATTATCGTCAACTAGTTCTCTTCCTTCGAGTCAGAATTGAGCCCTTTTTGTGAGACATTGGTTTTCAGTCCATGTGTCAGTTGTTAGGGGTAGCAACTCAATGCATTCTGTCCCTTCTCTCACCCTCAACAGTTTGTTTGTTACATTATTGCATGCATCGATGTCATTATACCTTATGATTGGTTTCATAACCTTTCCATGTTTCCGATTGTTGTCCTTTTTTGCCCCACGACGCGAAAGAGCAGGAAGATGGACACGATCGCTACTGCCAGAGAAACCCTTTTCCTTCTCCCAAAGCATTTTATGTGCTCTTGAGGATGTCATAATCTTCAGTTCCTTCGAGCACTTCTATGAGATTACCTTACGTGATCCTACGCCCTGTGAGGTGTTTTCTCTATGCCCTTCCCCTTAAAAGGGGAGACATGCATATTGAGTTGTTTCTACACTCTCTGAGGCATTTGTTCTATGCCTCCCTTTAAAAGGGGAGTCGTGCATATCGAGTTGTTTTTGTTGCACTGGCTTGCATCACGCTCTCTTCTTTTGTAAAGAGAAGCCGACGCACAATAGTGACGCACCGCATACCTGACGGTCTTTTCCAGATCCATTCCTTTATGTTCTTCTATTAGCAGTATGTTTGTCTCTGTTTTCACCGTTGTGATTTCTGTCTTTGCTCTCTTTTTGTTCCGGTTCCCCTGAGGTTCCACCTGTCCCTTGATTAGGCAGAAAGTCCAGGAGGACTATGAATAGATTGCTATGAATTTGGTAGCATGTTCTACTTCAGGTTTATATACCTATCCCAATTCCAGTTTAGGAGGTCTCTTTAGCCCACAAATTGTGAGTTGATTTGCTATTGTCCCCAATTGTGTGAACCACGTCCCTGTCAGACGTTTGCTTTGTGCCCTCCTTAAGGAGAATTATGCATGTAGCACTCCTTTCATTGTAGTTGCTCGTATCAGTGCTACTTTTCCCTCGAGGAAGAGGCTAGTACCAGATGGCGATACACTACAATGCTCTTTCTCTTTTGCTAGCCTCTTCTATAGTCCTTCCCTATTTTGAGGATTTCTATCCCACAAATGTTGCACTATCTAAGATAGCTAGAGTTACCTATTTACGGTACTGTTCTTTGGTGGTATGGACCATGTCTCCACCATGACTCCCTTTGGTTCTAGCCCAGGATCATGTTTATATCTTGTCGGCTGAGAATAACCTTTTTTCCTCCTTTGGCAGTGTGAACCATGTCCCTGCCATGACTCTCTTTTATTCAAGCTCGGGATGATGTTCGAATCCTGTCAGTTGAGAATCATTTTTTCCCCTTTGTCTGGCAATGTGGACTATGTTCTAGCCAGGACTGTTTAGAAGTTCTTAGTCCTCGGGATGCAAGTCATTCTCACCTGTAGTTCATGTTGCTGCTGATACCACGAGTTCTCTGACCGAGAAGATCGTAGGAGCAGCTTCCTCGTTAAGAGGAAATTTTTTTGTTGGTTTGACAAATGTCTCACCTCCCATCGTTTTGGTTTTCTCTGAGTTTTTGCTTGTCCCTACATTGGGCAAGGGCGTACAGAGGAATATGAACAAACCACTGCAACTAAAGCAGTTGACTCAGCCAGAGGTCCCTTTAGCTATTGTGGTTCCAGTTGATGGGACATTTTGCACTCCCTTGGCTGAAAATTGTTCTGTTGTACTGTCTAGTTGTGTGGATTATGCCCTGATCATGATAGTCATGAGGGCTTCCCCTCCTTAGGACGTAGATTGCTCTAAATTTGTGGTCCATATTGATGACTCCACTATAGATCTCCTTGCCAAGAAGATTATTGGAGCAGTTTCCCTCTACAAGGATTGGGTCCTCTTGCTTGAAAAAAGTCCCTTACATGGGTCCTCAAGATTTCTAAGCAAACTTCTTTATTCCTTTTGTCCTATAGGCCCTCGTACTAGGAGACCCAGGTTCACCTGTCGGACCGTTATGAGGTCGAGATATTTGCTTTCTATTATACATGCTATGAGACCCGCTGAGATGTTGCATGGGACCGTTGGTGTGGTACATAGAGCCACTATGCCAGATGTTGTGTTAGGTATCATTGATGATCCTATTGGAGTGACTTTTGCCCACATTTGTTATGCCCATTCTTTCCGTGAGCTAAGGTAAGTTTTGTGCCTTCCTTTTCATCAATAAGGATGACTATGTCCTATGTTGATAAAGGGAGACTTGGGGCACACCCCTGTCGATTCTCACCTTGTTTAAGGACAAAGGTTGATCACTCTACTTTAGTGAATACCTACTGGGTTAGGCAAATTCTTGTTACCACGTCTCTTGATATCTCGACACTGCATGTAGAATGACTTTCTACATTTGACGAAGAGGAGTTTACTTGCCTTGTCTTTGAAGAGTACTTTATCTACCTCTTTTCACCTATTAAGCAAGGCTATAACAAATGCTTTATATTCTGACTTGGGGACACCCCCAAAATTCTCTTATTGATAACATGTTGTATCGAGTAGACCACTTTGTTAGTCTTGATCGATCCATGTTCACCTAGGATACACATTTCCCATGTTGTTTTAGAGTGTCTCATTCGATTTGAGCCAGTTTACCTTTTGGCTAGGTGATGTGGGTGGATTTAGTGTATTAATTTTGCAAATATTTTTCAATATTACAAAATATCATGACAGACACAATAGAAAATATGCAAATTAATCCCAACAAAAATAACTTTAGTTAAAATAGTTTTACCTTTTTTTAAAAATCTATAACTGTAAATTCCCCTTTAAAAATAACGCAAGTATACGAATCGCTCAAATAATAAAGGGCTCTAATGGAGTCCTAGATATCGTTCCCACGGAGAAGTTGGAAATTTCTTATAAGTAAATTCTTAAGATTATAATGTAAAGTTGAATTACAAAACTAAAAAAAGTAAAGTGCTAAATTTGAATATTAAGTAACAAGTGAATTCTAATTAAAATGCAATTGAAAAAACAATGTTAATTAAACTATATGCTAAACTTTCAAAAGTAAGCTTACGAAAACTAACAAAGTTTTTGTGATGGAAATTTCAAAATTAAGAAAAGCATTTTTCCCCTTTACAAAGAGTATATGGATTGTGAAGAAGTTAAAATCATTTGAAAATATAGATAAAAACTGTTATGTGCCAAATAGGAGCAATCTTATTATTTACTGTCTTCTGAGTGCATGGAGAACATTGACTAATCCAGAGTTTGGTCCCTAATTATGTGGGTAGGCTGGGAGGATACCAGCTACCACTTTAAAGCTCCCACTACTCCCTCCCCTGAGGGCTAACAATCTCGCTTTAGTTTCCAATCAACTGGACCAAATTGGGGATTTTAATGTCATCTTAAAATCCCCAATTCTGCATTCAACAAAGTACATTTGCCTATTTATTTTCACCCAACTCCATGTATGAAATACTCTCCCATGAAATCAAATGTGATTCTCCATAAGATAGAAATTATAGCCCTTTCGGAACATATATTTCTCAACACATTTTAACATTTCAATTGGTCATATCAAAAAGTAAATGAAGATCGGAGTTCAAATCATCACAAATTATTGACATAAAAGCCATATAAAAGAAAATTAATTCTTCACAAAACCATATCTCAAAGTAGGGAGAATGATAAAGAAGACTATTCAGAAATCGTGAGAAGGATACAATAGAAAAAGGATTTCATATATAAAAATAAGTTTACAAAATAAAAGAAATAAAAAACCCAACTTATCTCACAATCCTTTCAAAGCATATCTCTAGAAGTTCTCTTCAAGCCTTTCTCTTTTTACAAGCACTCTTAACTC
>NEWO01001538.1:14943-27203 GCA_003013225.1 Phalaenopsis aphrodite
AAAAGAGTCTTGAAAATATTGGCAAGTTTTGAAAGTTCTTCTCTGGGAAGTTAGTTCGGAGAGACTTTTAGGAACCACTTTTTATTTACTTTATCTCTTTTGTTATTTTGTTTTGAGTGATTGTAAAAGAGAAGAGATTCAAAAGAACTTCAAGAGTTTGGTGGAGGACTTAAGATAAGTCTTTATCTTTTTGTTTTAGACTACTTTAGGTTTTAATCGAGACTTGTTGTTGGTTTGACAATGATTTCTTCTTTTAAACAAAAGTGTGGTTTTGTTCTCTCCATGGATTCTGAGTAGTTTTCTTTATCTTTCTTCTCAAAATGATAAGTAATTAAGTTTTGGATGGAAGTTGTAGAGAGTATTGATCTTTAATGTTGGAAGAAGTTGTGATGATTTAAATTTATTCACTTCATTTACTTCTTGATTTGGCCAATCCATATATTAAAATTTGTTGTGAGAACAGGTAAGAATCAGGCTGGTATTGTCTCGGTCAACAATTGGAAAGAATCACATGAGGTTGTATGAATGGGAATGTAGTTCATATGATTGAGTGCACTTAAATAAGAAAATATTAAATGATGGGTGTAGAGTTGAAGGACTTTAAAGTGACAGATTAAAGTCCCCAACTTGGTTTATTGTTTTAGGTTCTGATATAAGATTATTAGCCCCAGGTGGAGGGAATCGAGTGAACACTAGAGTGAAAGCTAGTATCTTCCCTGCCTAGCCGATCTTCAGAACTGTTCAAACTTTAAATTAGTCAATGTTCTTTATAGCATCTCTAGTAAGGGTAAAGAATATTATTGCTTTTATTTGGCACAACATAATTTGCATACTTCCACAATAGAATTCATATACTTATTACTGATTCATGATAAGAAGAAAATTATTTTCATATTAAGTACTTTTCTTCTACAAAAACTTTAGTTATCTTTTTAAGTTGTTACTGTTTCGTTAAAATATCAAAAATACCAAAAATATTTAAATTTTAAATTCCTGCAAAAATTATTTTTAGTTCAAGTAATTATCTTTTTTAAAAAAGAAAAACTTTCTAAAAAGTGCATATTGCATAATCTTCCATGCGGGTTCGATATTCAGGTCTTAATCAAAAAGTCTTATATTACTTGATAACGATACGTATACTTGCGTAGTCTCCAAATATAAATATATATAAATTAAAAAAATTTAAATTCTTATTTTTCTTGAGGATCAAGTTTCTGGTTTTTTTGCAAAATAAAGAAATATAAGTGAAAAATACATTCAAAACTATTGTTATACTGTGCATAAGCATTAAGTCGGGATCAAGTTTTTGGCATCGTTGTCAGGAAGAAAACTAAGTAAATTTCTATTTTTAGAAATTCTTATTTAAACTTTAAATGTTGTATCTTATTTTGTATGTTTTATTTTATTTTATTTTATTTTGTGTTAGTGTATGTGTAGTTCAGGTTCTAAAGGACTAGTGCCCTACGATTCTGAATTAGAAAAAACTATTAGGAAAATCAGAAAAACCAAAAAAATTAAAAATCTTGAAAAATCCAAAAAAATTACAGAATTGACAAACCAAAATAATCAAAATATTGAAATTCATCAAGAGTTTAGACCTTTAAGAGATTATGTCAACCCTACTGTAGATGAACTTCATTACAGTATTCAAAAACCTATTGTAGTGGCTAATTCATTTGAAATTAAACATGCTATTATCCAAATGGTATCAAATAATCAGTTTGGGGATCACCAACTGAAGATCCAAATTTACATCTTATCAATTTCTAGAATTGTGTGCTACATTTAACTACGATGGTGTTTCAGATGATATCATAAGACTTAGGTTATTTTCTTTCTCACTAAGGGATAAAGCTATGATGTGGTTGAATTTGTTAGCACCTGGATCTATTAGAACTTGGGGTGATTTAGCACAAAAATTCCTTGCTAAATATTTTCCACCATTAAAAATTGCAAAGCTTAGAAATAATATTACATCTTTTAATCAGTTTGAAGAGGAATCTATTTATGAAGCATGAGAGCAATTTAAAGAACTCTTAAGAAAGTGTCAACACCATGCTATACCAGATTGGTTAATAATTCAAACCTTTTATAATGGATTAATTGGTTCTCTTAGATCTATTATTGATGTCGCTGCTGGTGGTTCATTGATGTCAAAACTATTTCATGACACTTATGCTTTAATTGAAGAGATGGCTACCAATAATTTTCAATGGCCTTCTGAGAGGGTGAATCCAAAGAAAGTGGCCAATATTCATGAAACTGATGCATTTACTATGTTAGCAAATCAAGTTGTTGTAATTTCAAGGAAGTTACACCAATTTGGAATGAATTTTTCTCAATCAATTTTCATGATTAAAGAGAATTCATTAGGCTAAATGGTAGATTCTCAAACATCATTAGAGACTTTGAATGCCATAAAATAATAAGTAGAATAACCCATATTTCAATTATTATAACTTAAGTTGGAAGAACCATCCCAACTTTTACTGGAATAACAATTTAGGTGGTAAAGATCAGCCATGGGGGAACAACCAAGTAAAACCATTTGGAAACTCGAACAACCAAGGGAATACTAATTATAGATTTACTTATCCTCTAAGAATCAACAGTAATACACAATTTAAGGATAAGAAGTTGTCTATAGAAGAAGTGATGTTACAAATGGGTAATCAGTTACAAAGTCAAGGAGCTATAGTTAGAAATATTGAGAATCAACTTGGGCAAATTACAAGTTCATTAAGTAATAGATCCCAATGAACAACTCCTAGTAATACTGAATCAAATCCAAAAGACCAAAATAAAGAGCAAGTTAAAGTCGTACAACTTAGAAGCAGAAGAGAGTTGGAAGGTAGGGTTCAAAAAGAAATTGAAGGAGAGAGAGAAGAAATTGAAGAATCAAAAGAGGACACTCCGAATGATTCTGAAAGACCTATTTCTCCGCCAAAAAATTATTTAGAAAAACCACCACCTTCATTTCCTCAAAGAATTCAACAACAGAAGTTGGATAAGCAATTTTCAAAATTTTTGGAAATATTTAAGAAGCTTACAATCAATATTCCATTTGTTGAAGCCTTAGAACAAATGACAAGCTATGTAAAGCTTATGAAGGGTATTCTCAATAGAAAAAGGAAGTTTGAAGATAATGAGACTGTTGCACTTAGTCAGGAGTGCAGTGCTATAATTTAGATGAAACTTCCTGAAAGCTTAAAGATCCTCGTAGCTTTACAATTCCATGTCCAATAGGAGACAGATTTTATGGGAAATCTTTATGTGCTTTAGCTGCAAGCATTAACCTTATGTCATTATCAATATTTAAAAGATTGGGATTAGGAGAAATAACCCCTACTACTGTAACTCTACAGTTAGCAGTCGTTCAAAAACATATCCTAAATGAGTTAAAGAAGATGTCCTAGTGAAAGTGGATCAATTTATCTTTCCTATTGATTTCATTGTGTTAGATATGGAGGAAGATAAAGAGATACCTATCATTTTGGAGAGACCTTTCCTAGCCACAGGAAGAACAATGATAGATGTGTAGAATGGGGAATTAATAATGTGCGTCAATGATCAAACTATTACTTTTAACATTTCAAAATCAATGAAATACCCTACAAAGGGTAAAGATGATGAATGTTATAGAATGGATGTTATAAGATATCCGAGCGAATGTCATTTCAAGACTACTTATGAAGAAATATCTAAAGAAAAAGATTTAGAACACGAGCAAGAAGAGAAATTAGATCAATGTGTAAACCATTTTAAGGAAGATTCAAGTTATGTTCAAGAAAGCATTGAAATTTTGGACACGATAAACAAAGATAAATCTTTTAGTCCATCTATTGAAAAATCTCCAGAACTTGACTTGAAATTACTTCCTGAACATTTAAAATATGCCTTTTTAGGAGATTCCTCTACTTTACCTGCTATAATTTCCTCGAAGTTAACAAAGGAAGAAGAAGAAAAGCTGATGAAAATTTTGAAAATTGTTAAGAAAGCCTTTGGATGGATAATTGTTGATATTAAAGGAATCAGTCCTTCAATTTGTATGCATAGAATTAATCTTGAAGAATACTACCAACCCAGGGCTGATCAACAAAGGAGATTAAATCTGCTTATGAAAGTGGTTGCTGAGAAATAAATTTTAAAGTGGTTTGATGCTGGAATTATCTACCCTATTTCAGATAGTGCATCGGTTAGTCTAATTCACTATGTTCCTAAGAAAGGAGGAGAACTGTAATTGTGAAAGAGCATAATGAGTTAATACATACTAGCAAGTTACAGGGTGGAGAATATACATTGATTGTAGAAAATTAAATCTTGCCACTAGGAAAGATCATTTTCCACTACCCTTTCTAGATAAAATGCTCGATAGACTAGCTAGGCAGAAATACTTTTATTTTCTGGATGGATATACCGATTATCACCAAATTCAAATATCTCCTGAGGATCAAGATAAAACAACATTTACCAGTCTTTATGGTACTTTTGTGTTTAGAAGAATGCACTTTGGTTTATGTAATGCCCCTGCTACATTTTAAATATGTATAATGGCAATTTTTCGTGATTTAATTGAAAAATAGATTGAAGTCTTTATGAATGGCTTTTCAGTATTTGGAGCTTCATTTGACTCATGCTTAGAATATTTATCTACAGTTCTTAAGCGTTATGAAGAAACAAATTTAGTCCTTAACAGGGAAAAATGTTAATTTATGGTAGTAGAAGGAATTGTATTAGGTCATCAAATATCAGAAAATGTTATGGAAGTAGATCCTACTAAAATTCAAGTGATCGATTATTTATCTTATCCAACAAATGTAAGGGAAATTAGGAGTTTTTAGGACATGCTAAATTCTACATGAGATATATTAAAGATTTTTCTAAGATTTCTAAGCCTTTATGTCATTTACTGGAGAAAAATGCAATTTTCAATTTTGATGAGGAATTCCTAAAATCTTTTAAGTTATTAAAAGAAAAATTAATCACTCCACCAATTATAGCTTCATTGGGAAATACATTTCGAACTTATGTGTGATGCAAGTGATTATGTTATTGGAGTTGTTTTAGGACAAAAATATGATAAAATTTTCAAAGTTATTTACTATGCTAGTAAAACTCTTAATGAAACTCAAATTAATTATACAACAATTGAAAAAGAGTTATTAACAATAGTATATGCCTTCAAAAAAATTAGATCATATTTGATTGGAGCTCATTATGTAGTACATACAGATCATTCTGTTATTAAATACTTAATGAAAAAGAAGGATAGTAAACCGAAACTTATAAGATGGATTCTTCTTTTAAAAGAATTTGATTTTGAAATAGTAAATCGGAAGGGAACTGAAAGTCAAATTGCTGATCATTTGTCCATGTTTGAATTAGAAAAATCACTAAGTTTTGAAAAAGAAATTAATGGACATTTTCCAAATGAAAAATTGTTCACTGTAAATGAGTGACGTGTTCCGTGGTATGCCAACATTGTGAACTATATTGTTAGTGATCTTAAACTCTATGGAATGACATACTAACAAATGAGGAAATTTATTTCTGAAGCTAAGACTTATTTTTGAGATGGCCCATAATTATATAAACAAGGAAAGGATCTGATCATTGGAAGATGTGTACCATTAGAAGAAACTTATGAAATTATACAAAAATGTCATAATTCTGATTTTGGGGGATGTATTGGTGTTGATAAAACAACATCCAAAATTCTACAATCTAGATTTTATTGGCCTACAATTTTTAGAGATGTTAATGCTTATATCAAAACTTGTGATAAATGTCAAAGAGTAGGCAATATTTCTAGAAGAAATGAGATGCCCCTCAATTATATGCTAGAAATGGAAATATTTAATGTTTAGGGATTAGATTTCATGGGACCATTTATACCATCTTTCAGAAATTTATATATTATGTTAGCAGTAGACTATGTATCTAAATGGATAGAAGTTGTTGTTTTTCCTTGATGTGATGCTCAAACTGTTGCAAAATTTTTGAAAACGAACATATTTTGTAGATTTGGGATGCAAGAGTTATCATTACTGATGGCGGAAGTCATTTCACAAATGCCATTATGGAGAAGTTATTAAAGAAATATCATATAAATCATAGGATTGTTACTGCTTATCATCCTCAGACAAGTGGTTTGGCTAAATTATCCAATCGGGAAATTAAAAGAATTATGGAAAAATCTGTGAATCTAACAAAAATGGATTGGTCAGTCAAACTTGACTATGCTTTGTGGGCTTATATGATTGCATATAGAACTTTTATAGGAATGTCCCCATATAAGCTAATATTTGGGAAAGCTTATCACTTACCAATTAAACTTGAGCATAAAGCATATTGGGCTATTAAAGAGTTTAAGTATAATTTAAAAGATACTAGTGAGAAAAGATTGTTACAATTAAATGAGCTTGAAGAGATAAAGAATGAATCTTATGAGAGTGCTAAGATTTATAAAGGAAAGATAAGAATGTGGCATGATCGAAAGATTTTTACTAAAAATTTTCAGCCAAGGCAACAATTTTTGTTATATAATGCAAGGTTAAGATTATTTCCAGGCAAACTTAAGTCCAAGTGGATGGGCCCATTTGTTGGGATAAAATTTTATCGTTATGGAGCTGTGGATATTAAAGATCCTAATTATGAGAATATTTTTAAAGTGAATGGACATAGGCTGAAACCTTATTATAAAGGAGATCAACATAAATATAATGATGGAATGATGTTGGGTCAACCATAATGAGCACTGGTTACGTCGGGCTGACGACGTAAAACTAAGCGTTTTGTGGGAGGTAACTCATAGTTAACAGTGTGTTTTTTGCTTTGATTGTTGTTTCGAGCTAATTAAGAAATTTGGGGTAGTATTTTTTATTTTATTATGTGCTACTAATGATTTTTAGACTTTATTTAGTGACCTAGACATTTTAGAATGAGAATTTGGATGTTAAGTTGGCTGGTGCAAAAATGTGCACTGGCGCTTAAGCATCAGATCCGACGCTTAAGCGTGGCAATTTGATCACATGTGCAAATTTCGATTTCTAGAAGGTGTAACTAAAATTTAGTTGGAATAAACGTGTCTTGGCAATTTTGATCGTTCCTAGAAGTTATGAGGGGGAATTAGGCCTATAAATAGAAGGGGCCCAAATTATTTTCAGCCCTAAAAGTCTAAGAAAGAGAGAGATTTAGACAAAATGTCTTCTTGGGAGATGGATTTGAAGAAGAAGGAAGAAGCCATGAAGAACAAGTTCATTAGTCAAAGTGCACAGGAGATGTATAACGGTTTCATAGCCGTTAGTATTGAAGGGATATCAGAGAAGATAAACCAGATGGAGATTACTATATCTGTATTAGAGACTAAGGTGATTGAATTGCATGCTCATCTAGAACATATTGGGTGGCAACTTAAGATGCAATTTAGTCATACCAGTTATGTAGAGGAAGCGGATAAGGCGATGTTCCTTAAGCAAAAGTGGATCGAAGATGATAGTATTATAGCTTGTTACCACCGTCCATTTTATCAACTTTATATTCATGGAGAGACTAGTGAGAGACAAGAATTAGTTCCTTCAAATGAAAAGTGGCATTAAGTTAAGTATTAGGAATTGTGTGTTTGGAGTCATGTTTTTAAGTGTGTTAGTGTTTATGTCTTGTGTTTAGTGTTTGTGTCACTTATGTGTTTAATTGTAAATGTGTGTTAAGTGTTTAGTACTTAGGAAAATTTTCTCATCCAAAACTATTTAGAGAGAGAACTAAGTGTTAAATGTGTTTGTACTTGTTTGTGAATTAATATAAGTTTGTTTTTGTGCAAATTTGTGTTATTTTTAGCCTTGAATTGAATTAATTATCATGGAGAATTTTGAGAGAGAATGGAGTTATAAAAAGTAAAAATAATTATTTAAGTTCTATAAGACCATTTAGGAGTGGTTTACTTAGGCTAATAGTGCATTTTACTTAAAATAAAAATTTTAAAAATTTTGCACTGGCGTTTAAGCGCCACATCTCACGCCTAAGAAGGAGCCAACCCGAGAGGTAGGTGCCCAAGCGCCACTTACCAGCGCATAAGCGCCGGTTCACAAAAACTGATTCGCGAACAGTTAAAAGTGAATTTTTGGTCTGAAAATGTCATTTTTAAAGCCTCCTATTGTCTTCCCCAACTTGAGTTTGCGATTTTGAGGGCTATGGCAAGTGAAATTTGGAGATTTCTTGGTGGAATCAAGTGAGATTTGCTAGATCCAAGTTCCTTGAGGTAAGAACTTTACTTCTAAGCAAAACTTTTGGATTTTCACCATATATTTTAAGCACATTTGGAATATTTCGAAAATTTACTATTCATGGTGAAAAATGAAGAAAAGTCTATGGAAATTGCATGGGAAGTTTAGTTAGTGCTTTTAGAAGTTTAGTCTAGTGATTTAAACTTGATTTTTAAAGTTATTTTTGGAATTTATCAAATTTGTAGAATGGCACCAAGAATGAAAGGGAGCAAAGGAAAGAGCTCATTTGATTCTAGCAAATTTGTCTGTTCAAAAGCTCGGGATCGATATAGTGACACTCTACAGTCACAAAAATTGATTCAGGAGCGATGTTTTAAGAGTCCAGGTGGAGAGGTGGAAGACCTAATAGTCCACCGATAGTGGGAATAGTTCTGTTGTTTCTCTGATGTCACTGTAATTTCTGTTGTAAGGAAGTTTTATGCAAATCTCCCAGAGGCTGAGGACGATCGAGTTATGGTTCGTGGGAAGTTGGTACCTTTTACTCCAGAGGTAATCAACTTGTTTTACCATTTACCATCAAAGACTTTGTATTTTTATGCGAATTATAGTCCTACGAAAGTGAAATTGGATGAGATCATATCTTATTTGACTGTTGGAATAGGACTTTGGAAGATTACAAATGAGAGTGGAGTAAATTTTCTAACGTCAAAGTTGTGTGCACCATCAATGGCTTGGCACTATTTTATATCTGCTGGTCTGCTTCCTACAAATCATCTCAGTGAAGTGCCAGAGAGATAGAAACATTGAATTATTGTATTCAGGAGGGAAAGCCCATCAACATAGGGGCTTTAATCTATCACACTATCATCAGTTCAGTTGCTGCTGCTACTACTACAGGTATACTATTTTCTTCCTTGATATTTTCTTTATGCGAGCAACTGGAGTAAAGTATGATAGTTGGGAGGAAGTTATGTCGCCTTTGAAGCCCATTACAAAAGTGAATGTGAATACTTATTCAGAGCATTCCATTTTTGGCTAGAGAGGAGGATTTTCCAGAGCTATGGATTAGAGACGTCTGATGCATCTACCTCTGTTGCATCTTCATTAAGACCATCTACTTCACATGCTTCTACATCTTGAGGTGAGTCAACTGAGACTTGAGAGCAGTTATTACAGAAGATGATGACTCATATCCACTTTACCGTTGATAAAGTTCAAAATCTAAAACATTTTGCTGAGCATACAAATAGGTATAATAGGAGAGTGTGACTTTAAGGAGAAATTATACCCATCTCTAGAGGGGTTGATTAGAGGTGACTCTGGAGTAGTATTTCCTCAATATCCTCATTATTTTGACTATGAGCATAAAGAAAAATGGTATAGTGATGATACTAAGAGTGGAGAGAAGTAGAGATGAGAGATGATGTGTTGGATTTGATTTGGTTTGATGTATTATTAAGTTTGTGTTTTGTTATGGACTATGTGATGTAGTACTCCTACAGATGCAGTTATGTGATGTTGTGGACTATGTTTTATGTTGTGTTTTGAAGTTTTATGTTCTATTGTTGTTGTGAATGTTGTTTTAAATAGTATTTTGTTTTTAAAATTTTAGGGTAGTAATTGTTTTTGTTTTTAGTACTGTGGATTGGTTAGTTTAGAACTTAACTTAATTCCATGTCTTTTTTTTTTTAAGTTAAAAATCTTGCTAGCTTAGATTTTAATTTTAAATTTCAGAAACTGCTACCCTGTATTTTTCTTTTATTATTTTATGCTTTTATACCCACTTTTTAAAAGTCTATTAAATCTCTACATGTTAAACTAAAAAAAATGTTAGAAAATTTGATCAAAATTAATTTTACTCATGCCTTTAATTTTATACTTGTATAATTAGGATGTAAAAATTAATGTTAGCATGTAAAAAAAATTACTATATATGTCTTTAATTATCTGATACTAAACTATTTAATCTGTTAAAAAAAATTAAGTTTGGGGGAGGGATGAAAAAAAATTTCAAAACTTGAATTTTATTTGTTATCAAATGAACTGCAAATGAATTTGAATTTTAAAAGAAAAATTGATTATGTATATGAAGTATATTAGGGAAGTAAAATTTGATTTTAGAAATGATATAAGAAAACTTAGTTAAATGTTTAAGTAACAAAGGAAAACTTTAAGTAAAAAATTTTTAGTATAGAAAATGATTAATATAAGTGGCTATCTTTAGTAAGAAAAATTGCATTTTTAAAAAATTTAGATAATTTAGACTTTTATTTTTAATACTTAAATTTATTTTATTAAAATGATTTTCAAAACTATTATTATATTTATAAGTAAAATTTTTATATCATGAATTTACTTTAGGAAAGGAGAAGTGGAATTCAAAATCAGTAAAGGCCTATCCAGATATAGTTATCCTTACCTGAAAAGGACAAAAAGAAAAAAAAAGAAGAAGAAAAAGAAAAAGAAAAAGAAAAAAAAAAGAAAAGAAAAGAAAAATAAAAGAAATGTAAGGGAGGAGAAGCTTGAGGATTAGTGCCTAATCAAAAATTGGTTCAACATCTGATCTTTTTAAAGTGTAAAACTTGAAAAAATATTAAGCTTATAAATATAATATAGTAAGTAAAATTATTTTTAATAAAAATTTTTAAGCAGAGAAAATAAAAGAACTAAAATCTAAATTTAGAGAGCTTACAATATTTCTGAATTAGATAGGAACTCATATTTTCATAGTTTTTAACATTAAAAATTTTCAAACTTTAAGTTTGTCTCATTTACTAATTATGTTTTTCTAAATTGGACTACTATATTTCTAAATCTAAATTTTAGTAACTCCTAAAGAAACTCATATACATTTTATACATATTTGGTTTTTAAAGATTGAAGTGTCACTTAAGGACAAGTAACATTTTAAATTTAGGGGATTTTGATACACCTAAAATATGTAGTATTTTTAGACACATTTTTATACCTATTTTTGAGATATTACACTTTAATGAAAGGTATTTTTTGCGTTTTTCTTGAAGATACAAGTAAAAATGGAAAAAATGCTTAAAGAAGTGAAAAAGGATCAAACTTGTAGCAAAAACATGAAAAATTGTGCAAAAAGAGTTTTGGCGCCTATGCATTAGATCCGCCGCTTAAGCGCTTGTTAAACAGAGAAGCCCGCGCCTAAGCGCCGAGACCCCGTGCTTAAGCACCAGTGGCAGTTACTAGACGAGTAAAATCAGTTTTCACAAATTTTGAAGATGTTTTTGAGGCACCCATTGGCTTAATTGGTGTTTGTAACCATCATGGACGACAATTATCATGAAAGGATGCGTCTATTGGGCAAATACATCGAATCAAGACACATTTTGAAGAGATCCAAATAAACCTCTTGGAAAACTATAAAAGAAAGAAGAGACGACTTAGAAAGGAGTCCTGAAAATATTAGCACGTTTTGAAAGTTCTTCTCTAGGGCGTTTGTTCGGAGAGATTTTCATGAACCACTTTTTATTTACTTTATCCTTTCTGTTATTTTGTTTTAAGTGATTGTAAAAGAGAAGAGATTCAAAGGAACTTCAAGAGTTTGGTGGAGGACTTGAGATAAGTTTTTATCTTTTTTTAGACTACTTTAGGTTTTAATCAAGACTTGTTGTTGGTTTGACAATGATTTCTTCTTTTAAACTAAGTGTGGTTTTGTTTTCTCCATAGATTTTGAGTAGTTTTCTTTTTTTTTCTTAAAATGATAAGTAATTAAATTTTGGATGGAATTTGTGGAGAGTATTGAGCTTTAATGTTTGAAGAAGTTGTGATGATTCAAATCTATGTACTTCATTTACTTCTTCAATTGGCCAATCCAGATGTTAAAATTTGTTGTGAGAACATGTAAGAACCGGGTTGGTATTGTCTCAGTCAATAATTGAAAGAATCACATGAGGTTGTATGAATGAGAATGTAGTTCATATGATTGAGTGCAAATAAATAGGAAAATATTCATTGATAGGTGTAGAGTTTGAAGACTTTAAAGTGACAGGTTAAAGCCCCCAAATTGGCTTA